>VZTA01027051.1:30173-74508 GCA_013398855.1 Mohoua ochrocephala
TTTTTTTTTTTTTTTTTTTTTAATGTAGGGAGGGGGCCCTGTAAAACTATGACTGGCTAGAAATGGGGAAACAGATGCACAATCGTGTTTCCTGCTTTGACTTCTGTTGTCACACTGAAAAGTGACTCTGCCATGTGAGTCTGAGATGTGATGCGTGCAAGAAACTGAAGTCCACTTGCACCCTTTCTCAGATTTACCCTCCCCATTCCTTTCCAGTGATGTCACAGCTGCTCTAGAGGGACCTTTTCCTCTTTCCCTTACCCCGTCTTTTTCCATTATCTCCTTTTTCCCCATGGCAAAGACCTATCATTTATATATGCAAAATTAAATTTTTCCTTAAACCTGTAAGATGCTCTGAGCTGGCTCAATGCTTGTGTGTCTTTTGTTGGTGTTTTTTCTTTTTTGATCATCTAATTTTAAGGAAATTACCTGTGCCACACAGGGTAATGTAGAACTCTGTCACTGTTGCCCCTATTCACTTCCTCTTATGTCTCCTCTCCAAAACAGCCCTCTTTAGCTGTTTGATGAGCTACAACCAAACTTGTGAGAAGAATTTTACTTTTAAAAGCAAAACAGACAACAACAAAAAATATGCTTGCTACTGTCCTGAAGAAGATATGGCAAAATGGAAGAAGCACCTTACTTTCCATCAAAAAGAAGATGGAGCTTCTGCATGGAACTTTTTAATTTCTGGGAAGATAATGTACCAGGAACTGGTTCTGCTACTGTTCTGTTTATCTTGGCTTAGTTCAGTGTACATTGCCAGGGCAAACTGTACCTGTTCTCCTGGATGGTGTGAGTCCTCTTGGACCATCAGCCTCATATCTGGGACCTACTCTGTATAGAGTTTCACATTCTTTCACGGTTACTGACAGCAATCTGTGAATCAACCGTGCATATCCCACACATCCATCCACATTTTGCCCCCAGTCTTTCTTCCCTATGAAAATAATGACAAAACTAACAATAAGAGCAAAGAAAAATTTGTTTTAAAAGTAGAGCAAAGCATTTAGACTGGAAGGATTTTTCAACAGACCAACAGTAATTAAAGCAGGTCTGTCGTCATGTGCTGCTTTGCTTACATGAGATGCTTCTCCCAACCATGGTTATTTTTTACACCTGCCATGGTTCTGAGAATTCTTGTGAGAGAAACAACTTTCTTTTTCAAGCTCTTCTCCCCTTCTTTTTTTTTCTTTCTTTTTTTTTCCTTTTTTTTCTTTTTACAGCACACCACCCCACTTAACCAGTAAGCTTTTGCAAAGTAAATATCCCTGAGACACATCAACATACAGAACTCAGGATATTTATAATATTAAGTACCCATCCAGTCACAGGATCCAATGCTTGTGTGATGACCTCTTAAGTAGGGCTATGCCTGCCTTATTTTTTGTTGTTTGCTTGGGAGTGTTTTTTGTTGGTGGTTTTGGTTTTTTTTCCTTGTTTGGTTTTTTGGTAGATAGGAGCCAAGCGAGGAAGAGAGATACCTAGCAAGTTCTTTCTACTCTATTTTTCCCACCTTGGCCTACTGCTTTGTCACACCTTACACTGGCCATAACTTTTCAAATTTCTCTCATCAGTCAGAAAGTTGCAATAAATGGTAAGAAAAAGCCGTAGTTAAATTTTCCAAGGTTACCATTTCTGCAGCTCTCTAGGTATTGGCTGGCTCAACATGAAGCATCCCAGCTTCAATTTGGTTGTTCTGGATAACAGTCCACTGTGCTACACAGAGGCAGAGCAGTAGGACAGCTAGCTTAATGAATCTTTAGATTCTGATCAGTTGAACAACGATGCATATTTTCTTTTCCCTTTCTTAAAGCTTTGCTTCCACCTGTGAGGCTAGATACTTATCATACAGACCAAGTTGATTCAGAAAGAATGACTGTATATTAGTCCCCTGTGTCAGGGAAGAAGGCTAAAAGCAGAAGCAAGCAGTTCCATAAATGAAGCACCAGACTGAAAATGATGATAGGTATGGTAACTAGCTCATGAATCAGCACTTCCCTAATTAGCTCTGTGTGTCCTTCCCCTGGTTTTGGGCTTTCTTCTGCAGGGCTTCCCCCCCCACCTGTTGTTAATGTATCAGTTTACCAACCTGCCACACCTGTCCTTCCACTGGGGTTTAGCTCATGGGGTTCTTTTTAAGTCATTAGTAGCCAGGCAACCATCAACATTAGCATTGACACAGTAATATTTATTTGGCTATTTGTTCTCTTTCCACTGATCTGGCAGGACAGAAACAACATAGCAATTATTCATAAGCCTTGTCATCCCATGTCCACTCATTATATACAAATTCATAAAACCTAAAACAGAAAGTACGCCTTCATGTGAAACTAAGAATCATCTGAAACTTGGTTAGTCAAGAGACGGATGTCTCTGATGAAATATGAATGTTAATTTTGCTTAGTGAGTTGTGTGACAAGATGGAATTCGTGTAGGAAATGCATCTTTGGAGTTTAATACAACAATTAGTTCTCTAACTTTATATTAATCTTTGAGCCAGGCACTTAGAACGATAAAATACTTGTTCATGGCACAAGTAGACCAGGCTCTGGAAGACCAGATCTTCCCCACCTCTTTTTATAAAACAAAAATCCAACAACAACAAAACCCTCAGATAAAACTTGTACTTCTGAAAGATCTGCAGTATATAGCTAAATTTTCAAAATTGAACTAGTGGTAACATGCAAAAAGAAACATTAATTATAGTACTGGAAGAAGGTAAGGAAATGACAATTATTTAGCAGGACTTGGGATCAGTTCTAGAAATACTGGTGCGAAATACACTGTTTGCTACGATTGCTGTTAGAGCCAAAGAAGTTGTGTGCATAAGTTCCATACATACTTGCTATTTAAACACACATGTTTAAATACCTGGAGGATATGGCCAATTGTGTACACTGTTGGGCTTGACAAGTAGCACAGGCTTCACTGGCTGGAAAGGAATGTTTTCCTTTAAGTAAGGAGGCACACCCAGTTTCAACTCCGTGTCACCTTCAGACAGTGTGGCTCATCTTAAAAGTTCAAACCACTACTTTGTAAATCATATTTATGTTAATTTCGAATACTTACTGCTATTACTCATTGCTTGGCAAACAGTCGTGATTTTTGTGTTCATCATGACTGGATATCTGATGTGAGCTATGTAGAACTGCTGTTTGGGAAAGCGATCTCGTACATGGAGGAAGACAAAACTAAGCACTTGCTTGGACCTGTTTGCTAAATAACTTTAGTACGCAGAATTTGTGCTTCACACAAGGGAGTATCTTTCCCAGATTGTGTATTTCTTGTGGGTTTTTTTCAGATATTGGTTATTTTCGCTGTCTTCTACACAGACTTCTATCCATCAGTTTTATGGCAGCTTGATTACGATAAAGAGTTTAAGCCTGCAAATGAACACAAACTAGCTGAGTGTCCTCATCCCCTGTGCAGGAGATGTAAAAAGCAACATTTTCCAAAAAGTGAAATATTAATCCCTTGTAGGCCTTGTGAAGTTAACAGGAGCCATATGCTTGCAACAGGTGAGTGTATCCTGAAAACAGATTCCTCTGTCCATAAGGAGCCTTTTATCAAAATTGCTGCACTTGCAGGCACACTGGAGGTTATACAGATACCTTGGTCTGTCAGTGCCTTGTCCTCTTAGGGCCCAGGGCTGGTTTTCCTTCCTACAGAGATTAGTGCTTGGGGACCCGGAATGTAGGGAAACATTTCTTACGCTTTTTCTCTTTGCAGATGGTTTCAGATCACTGCAGTTTTGTACTCATTGTTCAGTGGGAGCTTGATCAAAGGTTCATTAAAATGAACAGATCACTTCTATGAGCTTCATGGGCTTGGGAATGATCTTCCTGAAAAATTTCTGAGAAGTGAAGCTGTAAAGAAGTATTTGAATGATGTCATCAAATATGTTTGGCACACAGACAGGGCAGGGAGTTCTGGGAGGAGGCTTCAGCTTTACAGAAAAAAATGAAGGGCAAGGCAAGGATGCATTTTAGAAGGATGCTTGAACTAAGTGGTCAAGAAGGAAGTTGGAAGGAATACCTGTGCATGAATATGGATATGACAGGTCTGAGGTGAGAATTAAATACTCAAAGTGAATGCAAGGGGAAGAGGAAATAATTGACGAGTTTCAAATGAAAAATGTCATGGATAGAATGGAAGAAGATGAGGCTTTGAATAGCAGTAGTAGAGAAGACTATACAACACAAAATGAAGGAAAACCAAAGTAGGAAAGAACAGGTGCATCCCAGAAAAAGAACCAGACTAAGAGTAGAAAGCAACTTGTGACTACAAGACCATGTGATGCACTGAAGTGTGCCTTGCTTATGTCTTTGTGTATAATTGTGTGTAAAGGAGCATATAAAGTATTTGGTACTAATTTGGTTCTAATCTGAGATGAATGAATGAGTTTGCTACATGTGTGTGTTCCCTCAAGTAAAAAGTTCATCTTCTATGTGTCGAGCTTGCTGTGAGAGCATTCTCAATGAAGAGAGCTGTGGTCTTGTGCTGTGAGTGGTTATTTCAATGCAGTTATTCAGTGTGGTGTGTTTTTTCAAGTTACATGGCAAATGGTGCTTCTGAAGGTGTTGGCACAAGCTTCCTGTCATTTTACCTACTTACTACAAACTTTTCAAACTAGATATGTAAAATTAACAGTATTGGGTTATGTGTCTTCTCAATTGAACTAGTGTAATCTGGTTTGATCAGCTCATTTCTCTGCTGTCAAGTCAGCTTGCTCTCACTTGACAACAAAAATAAGAATTGAGCTTCAAGTACGTGATTAGAATTTCATGTCCTATTTAAATATTTGCTTTTGTTTTGCTGATATGTCATTGCTTGACCACTCATAATTAGAGCTTGTTGAGAGATTTTTAAATGCTCTTATATCAAAATCATTTTTTTTTCTAGTCAAAACTAAGAGGGAGAGGTCCAAAATAGTGCATAATTTAGTGGCTGGAGTAGCTGAAAGAAGACTTAGAGAGGTCTGAGCCTCCTTCTTGTGTAGTGTACAATTCAGTAGGACTCTGATAAGCTTTGTAATGATACCCAGTGAGGCCACTCAAAACAGTGGTTTTATTTGCTTCAGAATTAGTATTAAGATTCAAAGGTATTTGATACCTTTTTAAAAAGGGGTGGCAGGGGCAAAGAATAAAAGTGTGGAAGGGAAATTTCTAACATATTTTAAAAAGGTGTTAAAATTGTGTTTCCCTTAAACAAAAAAATTACAAACATGCAGTCCTATTAATCTGTAGCAGTTTTAGCTTATCAGTGCTCACCAGAATACAATGGCTCAGTCCTGCTCAAACACAGGTTTCAGTAGTTTGAGTCTTTCACTCGTGTAAGGTTTGCACATATATGGGAGCATTCTCGTGAATTCCGGATTTCACACTTTACTTTTTAAGAGCCTAATTTGATAAGAGTCTGAAGGTATAATCATCTTACCCTGTTAAGCTCTATTTTGGTAAATTTGAGATGTGAAGAGATGAACCTGGGGAAGGAGGGGTAGGAATTGTACTGAAGGTCTGAGCCACCAGAAGGAAAGATCAGAGATCCTTTGAAAGGTTCCCAAAACTGGGAGCAGGTTTTTGAGCACCAAAGTCTATTTTGGACAGAGTTGTATTTCAAGGCTGCATATATCTCAGTATGGAACTCCTCTGATGTTTTGCAAGGGTTAAGCAGAAGCTTTGATGGGAGTTGCTGTCTTGCCAGATACTGTTTTCATAAAATCCTAGAAACTTAATAACATTCTGTCAAATTTAGTTCCATTTGCAAAATATCTTGAAAATATTTTTAGGGGAGAAGAGACTGGCTCACGTGTACTTAAGATTTAAAACAAATATTTTCTGTCTGGATTTTAATGTTAAAATGTACTGTGGTCATGGTCTCTTTTGGTTTTCATGACCAAGTTTGAGACAAGAAATACTGTCATTGATGTCAGATCGTCATTGATGTCAATGTAGCTAATTTGTATTCATACAGAACCTGTGCCGTTAAAGTTCATTTAAATTCAGTGTTAGTCCCTCTTAAGTTTCTTCCAACAGCAACGAAAAACTTGTTTTCTTAATTCTAGGGATGTAATCCTCTTGCCGAGACTGGACGAAGCAAACTGCAAAATCAAAGAGCTGTTCTAAACCAACAGATCTTGAGAGCAGTGAGAATGAGAGCTGGTGCTGAAAATCTTTTAAGGTATATGTCATGCTTTCCTAATTCTCTTGCCCAAGCAACAATTGTTTAATTTTCTTTTAATTTTGTAGAAGTCTCTTAGCTGTTGTATTTTCTCCTTTTTTCCCCCAAACATGCTGCATCTATTAATGTAGAATGATTTGTGAATCTCCCTGAATTTTTTCAAGCTATAGCTCTATAGAGTCATTACTTGCTCTCAAGTGCACTTTCAGTACTGCTATGTTGTAGTAAATGAGCTGAATGTTAGCCTTTCTTGGGTTGCTGTCTTTGTTCAGCTTTATTGCTTGTGATAATGGCAAGTGAACCTTGCTGACTATTGTAATGAGTCCCTTTTACTCCTCAAATCAAATAAAGGTATTGACACTATGCTGTTGGCTTTTCCCAAGATCCTTCAGTTCTGTGCTGCATAGCAGAAAGGACTGTCAGTTGTCTTCTTTATTCCACGCAGTAGTAATGATATCGGAATAGCAGGGTAGCACATGTGTAATTTGAGCTCGGTTACCACCAGTTGCCACCAAATTCTCCTATGGTTTGAGGTAACTGGAAGAGATTTTTGCTCTTCATCTATTACATTTCTTTAGGATGTGTTTTTGTATGTGGCTGTCCCCATAAAAGTAGCCTTATGTTGACCCCGTCTTAAGGCTGTTACATCCCATGATTAACTGCTTGGCAAACGGTCTGTAGCTTTCCAGTCTTACACAGAAGAACTGAAAATTATCCCAATTCTCACCTGCAGTAGTTTCTGAAGCAACAATGGGTCTTCAAAAACAAAATCTAGTAAATAAAGAAGTGAAAATGCTTGGATAAATTCAATTTTCTTAAACTTGCCATTAATCAATAGGTTGCCCGTTCTGTTACCTGCTTTTATCTCCACTCTTGCCAGAGATGTGACAGGTTGAAAACTTTGGTAATTTTAGCCTCTGTGGCTGACTTAAAGTTTGCTTTGTTTTCTGGTAATTGACTTAAGAAGTAAGACTTGGAATTTTACCACCTTTTGTATGGTTAGCAAAATTATTATACCTGCGTTTGGAATGGAATGCTTCATTCAGTTAATGCCTGTCCATTCAGGAGTGTTTTGGAACGGCTAAAGAGATGAGTAATATCTAATGTGAAAACTGGTAACGTTTAACCTAAATATCCTAAAGTTCAGTTTCTGATGCCAGTATTAATTGCTGAAATACTGAAGTTGCTATTTACAAGAGTGGGAACTAAATCTACTTAAAAGTTGAAGAACGGACTTATTTTTAAGATTCTAGAAATCTGAAATGAATTTATGCCTGCTGAACTATTAAAACTTGCTAGTTCTTTGAAAGAAGCAATTTTAAAAGTAGCCTGACAACTAGACAGTTCACGTGACTAGTTGTATTTACAGTCTCCTAAGGAAAAACATAAACAAGCTTTATGTTTGCAGATTCTATTTGAATTTCATCGAGTTTTAAAAGAAACAAACCAATTGCTGTCCACAAGGAGCCTCCTGCAGTAGGACTTGAGAAAAAATCTGGAAATGCAGGTTTCTTTACTTTTGGCTGAAAGTAAGCACTAGGCTTGAAGCACATGGTCCATTATAGTGCAAAGACTTTTGTTCTTAGAATTTCTGAAAGTCACCCTCTCCTTTTCACTGTCTTTTGTTCTGAGTTAAAATTAAATTCAGAGTAGAGTTATGTGGATCTCGACAATATCACATTGTCCCTGTAGCTGTCTTTTAGCTGTTTGTCACTAAAAAGTATGTCTACAGTGTAAAAAACATGAAAAGGTAATCAAATTAACTCTAATTGACATGGATGTTCATAGCAATAGACCCAATAGAGTAGTCAATCTGGATGGAACTTTGGGGTTTCTGAAAAAGATATTAGACTCCCTCCTGGGGAGGATGGTAAGCTAGACCAAAGATGGAGCCATAATTGAAGTGCTTGCAGCAATCAAAACTTGCCCATTTATCTCTGTGGTGCTGCCTTTATCAAGGAAGATCCACTCCACCATATGTTTGTATCCAGTTTGGCTTATGAAGACAACAGATGTTAACATTGCTTAATTTAAGCAATTCAAGGTATTCAATAAAGTACAGCATAGAAAATTCACAGACAACTAATTTAGAAGATCAAAAACAAACTTAGAATTTTTGTCTTGGAATAATTAGTTCTTCACCAAGGTGCTCCATAAAACTGGAGAACTGCTCCAAGTGGAGCCTAGATTTATGAGACGGTTGTTCATAAATATTTATGAAGGTGAATTTTGTCTTAAAATAAAAGTAAATGCAAAATGCTGCAAATTTAAGTTCATTATTGTCTTAAGATTTGGACTCTAATATAAGGGTACAATATCTTAAGCATGGATACCTTTTATCCTAAACTCATACCTGTGGATTTATAGATACAGATGATTTAAGTATCTTGGAAAGAGTAATATTCTAATAAAATTGTCGGTAGGGAGAATCAGGTTAGAAATTGTGATATAAATACGCAAATAAGTCATCGCACAGAAATGCTCAGGGGATGTTGAATACCAACATCCATTGTGCTAGCAGTTCAAAGTGTTGTCATTTAAATACATAAATGGCAAAGGAAACAAGCAAACAAAATCATATTTACATCCCAAAAAATCAAATTATAGAGAAAATTGTCTTATATTAAAAAGATCTGGTTGAAAGATATTTCTTTCTGTAATAACTTTTGGGAGAAAGTTATTTTCTTTTAAGATCAGAAGTCTCAACAGATCTTTATTCAATTCATAAGGTGGGGAAGTCTCTGTCCAAAAATGTCTCCTGACTTCTCCCACCTCCACCCACCTATCTTCTTCGAGGGGGGGGGAAAAAAATCACATAATCTGAAAATAGTGATTCTGTTTAAGATGCTTTAGTTTTGTCGATTAGTGTATCTGAAAAAAGCTTGACCCTTAATCATACACGGAAAATTTGGCATATAGGAAATCTTCTGTGGCTGCGTGCTATTATCTGGAAACTATCCCAGGCACTCTCTTGACAGAAAAACCGAATAAATTCTGAAACATGAGGTTTTGTATCATCTCTTAAGGAGATACCAAGAAATCTTAAAAATGCTGGGAATGCTTGCGTTGAAGGGGGTCAACCAAGCTTGGAGAAAACCTTTTCCTCAGCAATAAAAAATTGATATGTCTCTGCAGAGCAACCACCAACAACAAAGTACGAGAGCAGGTACTACTGGAATTGAGTTTTGTAAACTCAGACCTGCAGATCTTGAAGGAAGAATTGGAAGGACTTAATATCTCAGTAGAAGTTTATCAAAATGCAGAGTAAGTATAAAGCTAAGTTATTCAATTATTAACAGATCTTCTGTTTACCCTTCAAAACAAAATTGTTTCTAGGTGAGTGTGAATGTTGGACACGAATCATGTGAAAGAACAGAGAACTTGATAGGAAGAGAACAGATTTGATGGTAGATTTTGTTGACTAAGGGTTAGTCTGCATATTTGTCCTTCTCTTGGGAAATGTATGTACCACTAATCCTTGGATATGAAGTTCTTTTGAAGAGAAGAGTATCGCGAGAATTGAAAGCTCTTGAGGCTATACTGCAAACACTTGGCACTTAGCAGAATTTCCAGTATTGGAATGGCTAATTGGCTCAGTGCATTCTGGAGGGAACAAACTTAGTGATATAGTAATATTTCTTCTCAAACGTGGTGCATACAACAGTTGTCTCTTTAGCTGGAGAACAGAAACACAATACTCATTTGATGTTCAGAGCAGACTAAGTAATCTTGACTGTGTGCCCTTCAGTGACAGAAAACCACAAATTCCTTGGCTTAAAGCAGAGGAATTTTTAGTAGATGAAGTTGGATTTTTTCCAAGATATTTTTCTCCACTTTGAAGAGCACACTACTTTTTACATTGTAATGGATTATTCCTCAAACGTAAAACTTCAGAGTTAAGGAGTATTCATTGCCTGCATACTGATATGATTTCTGTATCAGTTATACATCTTGAGTTGCTCCTCAAACAAAATATTTACTATTTAATTAACAGCAGCTCAAGGTACAAATTGAAATGCTTCATGTGATGGGGGTATAATTTTGGGTCCCTCTTAGCACTCTTCTCAGTTAGGTGTTAAACTTCCAGGTGGATTACAAAGAATTCTTAATGTAGAAGGATGAAGCACATTTCCAGAGAGGTAACTTCCAACTGAATGCTGACTTGATGCAAAATATCTTTGTTGTAGTTTTCTCAAACAGAAACTTGTACTAAGCTTCCTACCCTCCACCCCCATGGTAAACTTTGACAACTATTTGATGCAAAAATGTTTTGGGGTTTTTTTTTTTTTGAGATTTGGGGTTTTTGTTCAAGATTTTACTGGTCTTCATAGATGCATGTGAGCACAGAGAGCAGTTACGGCTGTGGAAATGAGAGCAGGGCTCCACAAGTACTATTTCTTCTTCTAGCTCAAGAATATTAAAAATATTTGGATTCTCATTGAAGGATGAGCAGTAGGTCACGCCCCAAGGCAGGCAGAAGCCTTGAGGCTGGACAGCAGTATGCTTGGTATTCTCTCCTGATCCTACTTTCCCAATCTATTTTGAATGGTGTTTTGCCTTTCTTATGCTTTTCATTCTAAGCTCTAAATGCTTTTTATGTTTCATCAGCTAAAATAATTCATGTACCTGTAACTGCTCTGCAGCCTTTAACAGCAAGTAGCTATTAATACTTGCTCTCTGACTATTGTGCATACAGTTGTCAACATGAGGCCACACCCATGGTTTACTGGATTAACCTGTATTGTGTTAAAACAATCTGAAGGGTCAGCTTTCCCAGTACTTGCAGACATCTCAGCTGGATTGAGAAGCGTGATGCTATTTCTACTCAGTTCTGGAAATCCAGGATCACCTCCCTAACTGTTCAATACTCCCATGACGTTGGCTGCGTGGGTGTGACACCTTAGCCGTGACAAAAATTACATTCACTTTCTTTAAATGACCAGTGCTGATATCTACAAGGACTGTGGGTGGTACTAGAATTGATTAAATCAGTAAGTTAGGATTTCTTTTCCGTGTGTCTCACTTCCTTTTTGAGGAAAAAGTCTTGATATAATCTGTAGTTAAAAGTGTTGAGGTTTCTTCTAAAAGCCTCATCAAAAATCAGATCATTTGCACTACTTGAAATGGTGTTTTGGCTCTGTATCCTGGAAGTCCTTTTCAAGCTAGCAGAGCCACTTTCTGGATTATGAAGGACTCTTCCTCTGCTTAGGAAGCTGCATTCCTACTGCCACCCTCTCAAGATGGAATAAGGAAGCTGGTTTTGCTGATAAGACCGTGGGATTTTGTAGTTGTTAATGGAATGTTCTAAACAATGATCAGACAGTCAAAAAGTTGTTTTCAGGAAAAATTAAAATATTATATAAACCTTATAATTGCTTGATAGTGGTCTGTTAAATCTACACAACAAACTATGTATCTGGAAGCAATTCTGATCTTTTTTTAAGTCAGTCCTTATTGCTCTTTGATATTCTAGAGGTTGACTTGTCTAGAGGTTGACACCTAGCATTGTCTAGAAACGAAGTAGTTCTTGGGCTTCGTACTCCTAGACCTTTCACTGGGAAAGCTGGTATGCTTTGGCCCTGCTTCTCCCTGTGTTACATACATAACTACTACATGTGAAACCATTGGTAGCATGTAAAAATACTGATTATAACTACTGATACTTACCATGGCTCTTACTGTGGCAGATCTCCTAGCAGCTGTGGAGCTAAATTGCAGTAAGCCAGCCTTTGAGAGTCTCCTTTTCTTTGCCTGAAGGAAAAATAGGCTTAAATGAAAAAAGTGCAGGCAAGTAGCTTTCTTCACTCTTTTCTTGAGAAGTCACAGGCCATTAGGCAGATTTTCTTGTGCAGGAAGGAATTGTTACGAACCATATACTTTTCTCTTTACCCCATCAGTGTACAAACTTACTATCATCAAATAAAACAAAAGTAATTATAACAGACAGAAGCAGAAAAAAAAATATTTCTGAATCTTTTTGCTTTTTTCCCATAGAGAGACTTTCAGTATTCCCTTGGTACCTCTTGGCCTGAAGGAAACGAAAGATGTAGACTTTACACTCCCCCTCAAGGTAAATTTAACATACACATTTCAGAATGAATAGTTAACAGAAATAACTTCCATTTCAGATTTGTTTAAAGAAACTGAAGTAATTTAGGTACAAATTATTTTTTGTTTGGCCCTAAAATCAAGATCATGCCATGTTAAAAATTAACTACCAATTATTTTGGTCATTGCTGCTATCTAATTAGGACAAGGAGTCCAAAAATGTTATAAGAAATTCCAATTTGGAGACAGAGTTAAACCAAAGAGAATAAAAATTCCTTCTGTGGTTTTGTTTCTAATAAGAGTATTGATTACTGATAAAAGTATGAAAGGAAGTAGTAATGAAGGTTTTATGCAGCATAATGTAGTGATATACCAACTTGCACTAACCAAGATAGCTCAGTTGGGAAGCAGTGTTGCAGCATTAACACAGCCTTGTTTGCTGACTAATATACTTTACTGGCTATTTGAGCCATCTTCTGTATTTTCTGAACTACTGTGTATTGTGCAATATAGACTTTTATCTCACAGTAAACCATCTTGTATCACTGTAGCATTTGTCTCTATTTTTACTTCTGTGGGTTAAATTCCATGGTCAGATCATGGTACCACTTCATGTCATTGCAGCTTTGTTATTTTAAGTGGAATTGCCCTAGTATAGCTTACAAGAATTTGGCAGTCTCTGTTAACAAGTTTTTATGGTCGCTTGATCCCCTTGTCATTTTAGATAACAGGGTTCGTTTGTCCCTTTCAAAACCACTAAGTGGTGTTGTTTTAAAACCCACTGGAGCTGATGTAGCAGATGTTTGGTTCCTTTACATCACAGTGAAATTTCTTGTCTAAGATATCAAATTATTAATTCTACTGTCTTTTTGTAGTCTCATTGCTATGTGTTACTGTACTATTGACTGGAAGGGAGTAGACACCATTCAAATCATAACTGAATCAATTTTGTACCATTTGCAACTGCAGAAAAAATAGTTTAGGCTAATTTTAGATATTCCAATTTTTTGTCTTTTTTTCTCTTTCAGGACTTTATTCTGGAACATTATAGTGAAGACAGTTCTGAGTATGAAGATGAAATAGCAGATCTCATGGATCTGAGACAAGTAAGGTCAAGTATGGTATACTATGAGGTCTTTTAATATACAGTTGTAAATAACATTTGTATGGAATCAAAATATGACATTATTACTTAGGGTTTACTTACTATACTCTTATTGACTTCATTTCCGAGACATGGTACATGAATCTCCGTTGTCCAAAAGCTTTATAATCTGAGTAAAGAAAAAGTGAAGAAACAGATGAAGTTATGCAAAATGATTGAGCTATTGACACAATTTTGTAAATCTTGTTAATCCAAGACTTGTCTTACCTACTATATTTTATTTTAAAGTCATTTAAATTTAGCAGGAAGAGTGGATTAATCTGGCAAAATATTGTAGTAGAATGGTGGGTATTTCTAACCATTGTTTGTTTCCTGTATTGCGCTAGAAACATAAGCCTTCTCTACAGCTTTCATAAAATACCTACAATCTTTATTTAATTGACTTTGAGACTTGCCAAACAGATTCTGTTTGCTTTTTTAAAGGTTATGTGCTACTTGTGTGCAGCTGAAAAACTTTTGGCATTAATCCATATGGCTTTAAGCTTACTGTTCTCACATTCCACACATTTCTATAATATGCAGAAGTCCAAAGGAAGTAGAGCTTTATTTTTGGGGTTTCAGTATTCATCCTGTAATTCAACAGAATGCACTTAATTTTAATCTATTGTATTTCAAGGCCTGCCGCACTCCTAGCCGAGATGAAGCTGGCATTGAGATGTTGATAAGCTATTTCCTGCAACTTGGTTATGTAGAAAACAGATTTTTCCCGCCCACCAGGCACATTGGAGTTTTATTTACATGGTAAGTGTGTAGTTCATATTTCTCTTTAGTCCTTTTTTCCCTCCCAGGACATTGGTTAATCATTAACTGTGTTTTGTTTAATCTGAAGCATGTCAGTGTGTGTCTCCTCCTGAATCCCTGCAGTGTGTGTTGTCGATTTTTTTTTTTTTTTTTTGAGCTAAGAGTAAACCTGAATATAATACACCCTTTTCATACTTAGAGTGAAACCATTGGCTGGATTATGATTTGGGCTACAGGTTAGCACAAGGGAGAAAGAGAGAAAATAATCTTGATTTTGGACAGCTACAGATGTTTCTGAATTCTGCACCTTGGTGTACAAAATGAGGACAAGAAACAGGGTCAGACCTTAGTTCCCTTCCTTCAGTTTGTTAAGAAGACCACTTGGGCCAGAAGAAAGAAAGGAGTGACTTAATTTTTATAAGGGAGTATTTGCTACATCTGTGAGCAAAATTTGACTCTGAATTCAAAATTTTTATGATGAAAAAACATGACTACCATGTATCCCAGAGCAACTGTTAAATTTTTAGTCATAACTGCAAATAGAAACTTTAAACACAAGCAGTAGAGGATCTGACCATGCCAATGTTTGATCTGGCAACATATAAGTAGGAGAGCATAGCAGCACATATGGATACTTCCCCAGTATGCTCTTCACCTCTATGATGTTTTATAGGCACTTCTGAGTTAAATATCATGACCTTATGGAGGCACTACTGTAAAACCTGCTGAAAACTGTCTCAAACAAAGCTGTTCTCTGGCTTGCATTAATCACGTGGGTTGTCCTTGCAGAACATAATGGTGTTTCTATTCACCTTCATTTTCACTGTAGCAGAACAGTTAAGAACTCCACTACTCATTCAGGAAAAACAGAATGAAAATACTTGTTTTTTTCAATGGACTCTGCTATTCTTAACGCTTTTTCTAATTTTTGTTTCCCAAGGTATGATTCCTTCACAGGTGTCCCAGTGTGTCAGCAAAATCTGTTGCTTGAAAAAGCTAGTGTTTTATTCAACATTGGAGCTCTCTACACCCAGATTGGAACAAGATGCAATCGTCAGACCCAGGCTGGACTTGAAAATGCTGTTGATGCTTTTCAGAAAGCTGCAGGTACACATCTTAAAATACTGGAAAGGTCTTCACGCAAATGTCCCCAATCTCACTCTGATGTCCTACAGATTGCTGCATTTCCTACTGAGCTCCTTACATAAAAAAGGAGGAATAGGGACATTCAAGAAGCCTAGTGAAGAACTCAGATGAAGCTTTAATTCAAAACCTGGAACTGTAGTCTGAACATACAGATAAGATAGTGAATACTGTGGTTAATGATTATTGAACTGCAGTTCAAAGGTCCAAGTTACAGCACTAGCATTAACTGCTTCATTCCTTCTTTCACCAGCAGAACTGCTTTTACCTCAGTGATAGAACACTGGTCTCAAATCTGTACAAGAGACAATTTACAGGTTTGATAAAAACCCTTTGAGCCTAGTTTTCCATATGAGGGTCTTAAAAATTAATCTTGCTTTTTTCTCTGGTGAAAGTTGCAATCCACTTGAAGTTGACTACCTGTTTTCCATAGATTCCAAAGGCAAACAGGTTCAAAATAATCAATCTCTGTCCCAAGAAAGGAGAAATAGAAATTCTGATAAAGGGAATCCTATCCCTTGAACTGACATGCTACAAAATCTTTTGGTTTTGTTGGGGGCTTTTAAAGAGATTTTCTCATTTGTTTTGTAAGTATCATCTGTGCTACACATAATACTTAAAGACATGTCCTTTGTAATTAATATATGCTGTAAGATTTATTTCTGCACTAACAATCTGTGGCCATTGGTTTACGCTGTATGGGTAGCTTTATCAGCTAAAAACTGTGGAGCACAGAGTTGAATTTTCATAAATCTCCTCTTTTGAATACACAGCTATCAAAAAAAATTTATAGTATTTCTTCATGCATATTTAAAACAAATTCTTTTTCAACCTTTGTATTTCCTCTGAAAGAAATCTCAGTAGTTGGGAAATTTCTCCATTTTACTGCTGCTCCTTCCATTTTGCAAGTTTAAAAAAAAAAAAAAAATCACTGCTTTTCGCTTCAACATGTTTGCAGAGCAGAATTAATGTAAAATCGGAAAGGTGTTGTTTGCTACCACAGTACCTTTGCGGGGCCCCAAAGCACCATGCGCAGGAGGCGTTTCATTGTACCTGTGCATGGTGCCGTAACACTTCATTATGTTGGCAGAGGCGTGACAGAGAGTCTGTGTTAACTGTTTCTCAGTGCCGAATGGAAGACGTTGCATAGAATTTGTCCTCAACATAAGCAGAAATATTTTGAGAACAAAAAAACCCCATATTTTTTCCCTTCTATACTTTCAGTTCCTTTCAGTAGGGCACTCCATCAGTACTTGGGATATGCCTGGTAAGTTTGGGATTAATATTTTTAGTGCAAAAAGGTAGGCATGGCCATATTTGAAATTTGTGTAATGGCACGTTAAAAATTCAGATACAAGTGTAACATGAAAAATCAAAAATCACAGACGCCGTTAGTAGGAAAATACTGCACAACATGGCCAGAACTGAGTGTAGTGGCAAGAAGTAAGATTACGGAAGCTGGAATACTTAAAAGGCAGAGAGGTCTTACTGTTACACTTTTGCAGGATTGTCAGCATTAGCAAGCTAGTTGAACTCACTAAACCAGTCAGATGACGTGCATCCTGAAGGTTATGTTTTCATCCGTGAAACTGTTACTTAGTATTGCACTACTGTTACTGTTTGTGTTAAACTTGATATATGGTAGAAATTATTAATATTTTGGTGGAAACCAAATGTCTAGAGAAGAGTCTTATTTTTACCCTATTAAATATATTCATATATATAAATAAAAATTCTAGTTTACAGGCATGGAACAGAGCTTTCACTGGGACACACAATGCACTTAGCAGCATCTGAGAAGGAGATTAATATTTAATTAAGTTTATATGTTTGTGTCTTTTCCTTCTCTCCAGAGGTTCTACTATTGTCATCTCCTTATAGCTATGCAGATTTTTCTCTGGTTTGTCCCCTGTATAAGCCATAGCCTACCACTCCCACATATAAGTCACATTCAGTTCAGCACAGTCTTATGGTCAACCGCAAGAACTTTTACAAGCAAATCTGAAGGCAGTGCCCTCAAAACTTGCAGTTTCTGTTGCTCCTCTGAAATGTAATCTTGAGAACTGTACTTGGGGATGGTTGATGGCAATGCAAAGCAAAACCTGCAGGTCAGTCTTAACTTCTTATGTAGCAAGAATCCCTTCAGATTGCTGTAGTGCAATACTAGAAAATATGCTTTCAATCCTAATTATTATGGTACGTGCTAGAATTAAGTTCACTTGTTGTTCTTTGTAATGCTGACAAAACCATTTTGTAATTGCAGGAGTTCTAAGCTACTTAAAGGAGACCTTTACTCACACGCCAAGTTATGATATGAGCCCAGCTATGCTGAACGTACTAGTAAAAATGATGCTTGCACAAGCTCGAGAGTGTGTTTTTGAGCAGATTGATCTTTCTGGAATACGCAATGAGTTTTTCACACTAGTAAAAATGACACAGGAAGTTGCCAAGGTAAAATATGGGACTTTAAATCTAGTCTTTAAAATAACTGTTTCTGGTGCTGTGTTATTACCTACAGCTTTTAGTAGTATTAACAGAATTTATTAAATGTAAATGTTATCAACCATTACTGAAAACCAAAAATAACAAGGGACAGCTCACAAACTACAGTGAAAAGCACAACCTTTCAGAAGATTAAAACATGAATAGATGAAATTTAAATATTATTTTATAGTTGTTACAATTTATTTAATTCATAATTCATGGAGTGTAACAGAAATATGCTGAAACACTCAGGCAGTGAACTAGCTGAAAGTCTTTTACAAGCTGTTTATGTTGGTCTTTCAAACAGTACAGTTTTCATCCTCAGAACTACATATAAAAGGCCAGGGTTGTTTGTGTGGTTCCCTGTTAAAGTATTGAACACAACCTGTCTTGCTTCCCAGCTGCTGAAAGGGATGCAATCTTAAAAAGCTTAATCCAAAAGAATAACTAAATTGTAACTGAGGGAAGGACCTTGACAAACAGAGTCAAATTGGTACCTGCAGAGCTGTCTTGGGACTTGCCAGAAAATGGGGAGATAGGCTTGCCCCAGAAGGTAGCGTTAACACTTGATTGAGGTATGTACCAAAAAATAGGTATGCCATGAAGATATTCATATGCTTTTTCGGTTATTTCAGAGCATTTCAGATACATAAGTAGTTCCATACTAGGAAAAACAGGCAAAGCTTTTCATAGCAACCCTGTAAAGCCACCCTGACATATCTGTAGGATTGATAAGCTGCAGGGGAAAGAGTTTTTCAAGCAGTGAATGCTGCTTTAATGGATCAAACTACTCCAACTGACAGAATCAAAAAATATTTTATTTCCTCTGTATAAAGGATAACATCCCAGTTTTAACTAGACCACACAAACTTAAGGCGATGTATGACTCCGGAGTTCCAAAGTGAAGCACAAACCTACCGTTTGAATATGCTTCACCCTTTTTTTCAACTCAATTAATGAGATATATTTGTAAATTAAGACCTGCTTATTATATGGTGTTTTTATTTAACTATGAAGCCATATAGGTTGACAGACTTAGTCCATCTGTTCTTCTACAAAATTGATTTACCTTTCTCGTGAGGGGAAAAATCAGATGACATTTCAAATTTTTTTTCCAAACTTATTTCCAACCCATTCTAACCATATTTTTTCCCTTCTTTGATGTGATTGCACATGAAATTATCCTAAGCCTGACTATGATATCCCTTACTTGAGTTCCTAATACCTAATATTAAGTGCTCATACTTCAATTATGTGCTTTCTTTTAGGTGGGAGAGGTTTACATGCTGGTTAACACTGCAATGAATCAGGAACCAGTGAAAGAGAATATTCCCTATTCCTGGTCTAAGCTGGCACAAATAAAATCAGACCATTACAAAGCTCTGGCGCATTACTTCATTGCCACCGTTCTGTGTGACCATGAATGTAAGAATCATACTTCTTTATGTGTTCATGTAAATAAAAATACTAAATGTACCAACAGCTATAATTTGGTCTGTGGCTAAGTCTTGGAGACAAGAGCTTTGGTGCTTTGATATATGTTAAATTCTGGTCATTTTCTCCACTCACATATGGGGCCATGCTCTTTTTGTCTTTTGAGAAAAATGTGAAAGTTCAATGAACTAACTTTTACAGAAACAAAAGAAAAGTTATATCCACTATATGCTACTAAATAGTTCAGATTTTATCAATATGTTCTGGCATATAAGTATTACTTGCATATTGTAGATGATAAAACCAAAAACTTGACATTATTATTTATATATTTATATACACATATACATGTATGTAAGTATTTTACTGCTTTGGGAGAGAATGTAGTAATAACTACACAACAATACACCTGAAGGAACAGGGGACCAAGAGATGTGTATGGTTAATGTTTTTTATCCGTTATTACAGTGCAGCCCGGTGACGACAAAGATCAGCAGGAGAAAGCCTTGTCCCAGCTGTATGACTACGTGCCTGAAGGGCTGATGGTTCTTGCTGTTTTAAAGGATAAAGTTCAGAGAAAACAATTAGGTAACTGCCAGTTTCACACAGCTACTAGCTACAATTTGAAAATTACCTTGTATTTATTGTCTGTGGATGACAACCAATGGTTTCTAATGTTTTCAGGGAAAGCACATTTACGCAAAGCCATTGTTTACCATGAAGAAGCTTTAAGAGTCTGTGGGCTATGCAAAAAGCTTCGGAACATTGAGGTTCTTCAGGAGGTTCTGACAGCCGCACATAAGCGTTCACTTCTCAAATACGCTCAGCAAGAGACAGAGGATGACTTTCTAAGTTTAATCCAGGCTCCAGATATACTCCGTAAGTGTACACAGCCAGAAATAAAGGGCATCTAACCATATGCGAATATGCTTTCATGGGGCTATGCCTTTCATTTATATATATGAATACATATATAATATGCTTCCGTACATAACATAAATAATGCATAAGTATATGCTGTACATTTGTAGAGTTCAGATTCCTTACATGTTTCCTCAATCACAGATCAATATAGTTTGATCAATATATTTTGTTAGAACTGTTTTACAGTGTTTCTGTCTCTAGCAACACTGTTTTTTGGGGTAGCTAACAATGGTGGTTAGTTAGAATCCAGCTTTTTTTGGTGACTATCTTGTGACCTAGAAAAAATGGGGAAACTTTGAAAGTTAAAATTACATGGGGGAAAACTATAGTAACTGTTTCTTGAGCCCAACTCTTGTACTAGTCTGGGTTGTTAACTCAGTTTGATTGCTATTTTCTTTTTTTCTACGTTAGTCCAGCTCATACAACTTTTTCCTGTTTGGAAGCGACAGGAAATTATGAGTGCTGGTTTTAAAAACTTCTCAAAGAAAAATAAATTAAAGATGGGAATAGTATAGTTTTGTTCAGATGGATTTTTTTTTAAGTTTTCTGTATTGACACTGTGAGCTCTGAAGATATTTTTAAGGCAGTTCTGATATCTGTCTGACAAATGTCCACAAAAATTAGTTTTTCCACAGCCTAGGAAGAATTTAGGACACATTCCTATCTAGCTTGGAATGCAAGAAAAATAAATTTTTATGTCTTTTAACTAATACTTAAAATTAATTTTGTTTTCTTTTTGTTTTAGCTAAAACAGAACATAAAATAGAAACAATTGCTCCTCAGTTTTCCAAGGTGAAAGTTAAAGACTTCTTTCACAAGCTGGTATGTAACATACTAATGCTGACCAACCTCTGCCATTTTGATAGCAACTATAAATGCACTCTAACATGAGAGAAGGGGCCCAGGTATTATAGCCTGAAAAAATGATCCTGTAATAACTGTGTTTTCTTCAGAAGTTATTGGAGAAATCACTCCTAGCTTTAGAGGTATAAGTCAACTTGAGAGTAGCAAAGAATAAAAGTGCCATTTCTGTAGGGTTTACACAGCATTCGGTCTTGAAAACCTTCATAAAAGTCCCATGAAGTCTCAATAGATAATTGCACACAACTTAAAGGGGGGGAGAAATACGTAGTATGTGGAGACAGGCATGGAGAACATGTGACTTGCATGTGACACAGCCAGTCTTTCAGGTGTCTCTGTATGTGTCAGTGAGCAAAAGGCACTGGGAGTTATGGTTAGGATCAGAATATGCAATGTTTCATGAATTAGTTTATCTCCTCTGAACAGAGTAATATAGGACCTTAGAGCCTATGCAGGCAGAAAATTCTGCACACCGTAATAGAGATCCTGGAACAACTTGGCAGTTGCCGTTATCCCACTCTGTTTGAAGTATCGACTGAACAGTCAAGAAATAGGATTTAGCACTTCAGGGGAATTAGCTGGAAGTTAACCTGAGTAAAATCTACTCTAGATGAGCTTAAAGCATTATAACTTAACAAAACTAGAAATGCTTACTTACAAATGACAGCAAACCATAATATGCCTGCTGTTGTGTTACCTCCAGGGCCCACTGACAGTGTTCTCAGCCAAGCAGAGATGGACGGCTCCACGTACCATTCGCCTTCACCATGAAGCGGGAGAGCTTGGATTCAGTCTAAAAGGAGGTTCGCCAGCACAGGTTTATTGTCTTGATCCAGTTTGTTCTGCAGCAGTAAGTATATTGGTGTGATATTAACAATTTCTCTGCAGACTCTAGCATTAAAATGTACCTCTAGCTTGTTCATACTCGTGTATGGAGTATTTATTGAGTTCTATATGTTAGTATAGTCAATTCATACAATCTGAATGCATTTTCAGTGCTATACACGCCGCAGATTGTTAAAGTACCCATATCCCTGACATCACATGAAACAGAGTTGATTTCTTTCTCTGTTCATTCTTAATAGTTAAAAAGTCACAAATAATAAAAGCAAATGTTTACTTCTGGTCTTATTCGGGAAGTTAGAAGGGATAAATGCTTTAAAAAGTAGCAACAAGAATAAGGATGAGGAAGGGAATGCAAGGTGTTGCAGTGTCTGCCGAAGGAAAGAGGGGCAAGAACATTTTATTGGCTTGTGATATGTTGTTCTTTCAGGGAAAATCCAAAGGGATAAAGCAGCATGCAGTGATGAGCAGTTTAGCTATAGAAAAGGCAGAAGTAATCACAGAAGTACAAATAAAAATAATGAAGAAAAAGAAGTAAAACACTGCAGAAAATGTCTTCTGGAGGACAATAGCATAGCAAAACCCAGGGTTCATTTACTTAAGGAGAAAAGTGAAAAGAACATAAAACCAGCCAACATTTGAGTATACCAGAATCACGTCAGTGGTAACTCAAGAGGTAGTTCACGTACTTGAGAAAGTTGCACGTGTGGCTAGAGAATGGGTTTGTAGCATCTAAGAGTGAAATGCCTTTGGGGCAGATACTGTATGATGACAAAAACATTTTACGTGTCTTTATAATTCCAGATAATAACCTTTGCCCAATTTTTTGACAGTCAGTGGGCCTAAAAGAAGGTGACTACATTGTTTCAGTTGGTGGCATGGATTGCAAGTGGCTTGGTGTGAATGAGGTGCTGGAAAAATTGAAAAGTGTGGGAAAGCAGCCCATGGAGTTTGATGTTATCAGTTGCCAGGATACAGCGGCATCTTTGGTATGTAATGCAATATGCAAATATGTTTTGCAGATTTGATATGCGAGAGTATTTTCACTTACCTGCCTTCTGTTCCTGATTAATGTTTACTTCCATGTAGTCGGATATCCCACTCAACCTGTGAATACATAAAGCCTTCATACATGTGTTCTGTTTTAAACCATCTGTTCAAACCATTGCGACCTAGCAAGCTAAAGTAGTCTGTCTGCATAAGAATGGTTGGGTAGTGGGCTTTTTTGCAGTGGAGCTACTTAGATTAATTGCATGATAAATTTCAAGACATAGTTTATTTCCCCTAACTTGTCCCAGAGGATGAAGGCATTACCCTGTTTAGTGTTGAAAAACCACAATGAAGCAATAATGGAATGAAATAGAACATCCAAGACTACGTGTTTATTTTCTGTGCACTGTTATTCTAAATGATCTGTGACTTTTGTGTTAGATCATGTATTTTTTTTTATTTTGGTGGACTTCTAACTGTCTAGTCAGTTACTAAGCTATTATAGAAGCTGTAGACTAAGGGAAAGTCATCACAAGATTAAAAAATATTAAGCTCTAAATAACTTACTAGTTGTGTGAAAGAACCTGTAGCTCAAGCTAAATCCATTCCTTCGTGCTTTTAACATTCCCTGGCAAGCTTAGACACTCAAGTAGTGTTGCCTTAGAAGCTATTAAGATGCCCCTGCTGCTGTTAGGTTTTCTTGTTTTGTTTAAATTGATTTTCCTTATTGAAAATAAGGGGAATTACACATCTGCCATTCCAAGTTGCAACTAGAAAGAAAAGGCTAGAATAGAATCAAATTGCTTCAGGGCAAAGCTAAGCTAAGATAGAGAAGGCTGTGCCTTTCAGGTATCCCAAGAGAATGTCACACAGGAGCTCTTACAGTTGTGATCAACATAGAACCTGTCCAAAGACAGCAAAAGGACTCCTCTTTGGATTTGTGCAAGAGCTACATACTTGAGCTTTGTAGGGAGGTTAGTGTGTATATTAAATAGTTTTGCTAGAAGCCAGTAAATGTTTAACAATCCATGAAAAGATTCACAAGTTCCTTTATGCTTTGCAGAGTATACCCTTGAGTCTACATGTGCAAAATACCAGGATCCACAGCACTCTGAAGGGCCTTGTGCTCAGTTAGTAATGTCATTAGCACAGAAAGCTTGCTGCAGTCTGCCCTGGGAAACTATTTGCACAGTAACCTTTTGTTATTGTCAAAATTTTGACCCATTTTGGATGACTGATTCTTACAATGCTTCTCTTTTTCCAACAGCATAGCAAGAGTGCAACTTACTCTATGGGAATGCAGAAGACATACTCCTTAATCTGTTTAGCTATGGATGAGGATAAAATTGATCAGACCAAGAAAGCCCCACTGAAACTCCCTTTTCTAAGCTGGGGAACTAAAAACAGACAGAAAGCTGCAAGTACACTCTGCCTTCCTTCAGCTGTGGCTGGAAGTTCTCAGTTTAAGAAGAAGCTCTCCCCCTTCACACTTTTGAATACAGAAAGTTCATTGTACTGAATCTTTCAGAAGGATCTGTTAACTTGACTTTTGTTTAAAATGTATATAAAAATATTGATAAATTTTATCTTCATATGCGTATGTATAAACTCGGACAAATACTGTTGACTTCATTTGCTGTGCATTGAGCCACCTAAGAAGGTCAGAAGCTGGCAGAAACTGTAAAACTTAAGTATATGAAGGTTAGAATGAAGTGGTTTGGGAGGTATGCAATAACTAGATGTAGATTATAGAATTGCTTACATGAGGACTGGACTCCTTTGGAATTTCAAAATACAGTTACGACTGATTTTTATGACTGTGCTAGATGGGAGTTATTTATTACAAACTTGATGCTGAATGCAAAACAATAGGGGACCCATTAAAGAATGACTTTGCTGTTAAAATTTAGAGTCAATAATAAATCACTTAGCACCACTTTAAGGAATTATCTTAACAAACCACAGGTGAGAGGGAATCGTGTTATTCCGAGAAACTAGTCTTGTGCCAAAGGGCAGTGTCATAAAGTTGTGTTTTTATGCAGAGATGCTTCCTCAGCGTGTAGTCTACTGAATAGGTAATTCAATTTTGGAAGAGAATTAGAAGGCTTAAAATTTAAAAGATCTTTTGAACTCCAAAATGGTTTTACTCTGTTCTTTTTCTGATTTAGGTTACATTTTAAATGCCTGCCGATTCAATTGTTAAAAACAGGCTTTATTCCAAACATCATTTGACCTACTTGCCTTAAGACTTGTATCTCACTTGTCTTGATAAAATGGATAGCTGTGAAACAAATCTCAAAGTGGACATATTGTAAATATATTGATTCAAGGGCACATAAATTGCAGTGATGCTTTAAAATATGAAAAAAGTGCTTCTGCTAAGTGGCAGAATATTTATTTACTATCACATCAAGCAAAAAAAATCCTTCTACCCTTGGAAAAATTAATGAGCAAGCTATGTCTGTAGTAGGGAGGGGGACAAAAAATAACTGGTGAGCATTTCTTTGTGATTCTCTTTCCTGAAATTAATTGAAAATTGCTAACACTGTAGTGTTAGTTAACATTGCCATCTACAGAGTAGATAGATACTTAAAATTTAAATGAAAATTTGCATCTTGGTGTAAACTTTAAAGTTGTAATTTATTTTTAGTTTCTTTATGTAGTAGGTGTAAATATTTTGATGACTCTTATGTAAGAATAAAAATCCAATGCTGCCATTTAGTAGTAGCTTTTTGATTCTGCTGCAAGTTGGAGGATAAAGCGTTAATTTACAGGTTTTTGCTACTTACTGTTGCCATACCTCACCTGTTTCTGTAGAATTGCTTATGCAGATCTAAGAAACTTCAAAGAAAAAGTTCCTGTATTGTGCAATATAAGCTAAGAGTTTAAAACCAACTTCCTTACAAAGAGTGTAAACATATTTCTAGTTTCCCTATAAAGATTACATAAAAAAATAAGTTCTAAATTACTTGTGACTTGCCTATCCTTAGTAGTTACTTTTTCGGCGCATTGGTAGGTAGTGCTTCTTTTACACACACAAGCAGCAGCAGTCAGATACTGATCTGCACACCCCTGCCATACAGTATTCCATACGGATGAGACTGACTTCACATGTGTGCTGAAATTGCTATCCAAGTAACAAAACCTTTAGCAAAGTCACACTAATCACCCTTCCAGCTCTTCATTTCTCTTAACCCACTATGATAGTCTTCCTGGAAATACTTTCCCTCTTAGCTCCTGATTAACTAACTGTCTTTCCCTTCCCATGCTCACATTCACTTGTCCTTAAGGAAAGCTTGGCTTTTTAAATTTAAAACATGCCCCTCAATTCAAGTAGAAATTTGGACCTCTCAGGTGCCATACAAATAAATACTCTTAGTTTTCTGTCAGCTAACTAAAGAATCATTCTACTCTGAGTGGTTGCCAACAGCTACCTTAACTTGCAGTGAAATGAGCGTGTGTGCCTTATCTTCTTGCTCAGACCACAGGAATTTTTGTAACAAGTGTCTACCCACAAGGATGTATAAGGTTGCTGTAAAGCCCTAAAAAGAAAGGTTAGCAACAGATTAGTAGTTCAGCCTCTAACTCCATTAATACTAATTGTTACTACTTCAACTGAACTCTATTTAATGCACTGAGCAGATGGCCATTTGTCATAGGAAAAAGGTGTTTGTCTTGCAACATAATAGCCACATGCCTTTAGCTGTGAAATCCAGTCTTCATAGCAAAATGACAAAAGTTGAGAGAAGAGGGAATAAAATCTAAGCACACCCATGTATAAAGAAGCTTAAGTGCTCCCTAGTTGCCTGAAAAAAAAAAAAAAAAGCAGTCTCTTTTTCTGTACTTTTAGAAATTCTGATGTTTATTATTCACTAAATGAAGTAATTATGTCTAAGTTACAGACAAATTTTCATCCCAAGTACAGAATCAATATAAATAACAGGTCTATCTGCTGTCCATGCTAACCAGTATAAGAGATGACTTACACAAAAGGGAGTTGAAAATCCTACTCAGCTGCCTTCCTGCTGTGATCCAAACTCCCAGGTGGTATGAAAGATGCTTTTCACACACCTCCTCAAGGAAAAAGGCAATTTTACCCTTAGAAAGTAGGATAAGAATATAACTTAAAAAAAAGGGAAGATGTCAGGAAAACCAATCCTCTCTACAAATAAATTTTCAAAAAATTAATACTGGAAGAGTAATATGAATTTTGTTCAAAGCTTCCCATCTTATTTTCTTTATAGTGTATAGTGTAGTATAATTGGATAATATAATTAACATATTAAATGTTATAATTAATATATCAAAATATTTTGCAATATATTAGTAGTATCCCAACCTACATTCAAAAGGACAACATGAATTAACAAAGATTTTGGAATAAATTTGATAACACCCTGTGAACTGCAGGGGTAACCAGAGAAATAAGTTAGTGTAAAGTCAAACCTGTATTCCTGTAGGACTTTCCAAAGGAACTCCAAAAAGTTATAAATCAAAGATGTTACTATAAAGCAGTATATGCTAACTTTTTAAAAACATGTAACATATTTCCACTTACTGAGAAGTTACTAATGCACATATTCATATGGTGGGTTTTTTTTCTGTAAGACCAAAGTAAGCAAGCATATTGCTCTTCCATTTTTTAACATAGATGCTGAAAAAGACAGCTTTCTTGGGTTTTTTGTTCCAGATAGATGCAAAATACTTGACCGCCTTCTTTCCAAGGCAATTTTCACAGCTTAATCTATATGAACAGAGCAGATGTAAAAAAGAAGCATCAGAGTCTAAACAATTAGTCAACATCCACCAGTTGCTGCTAGCCATGATTATGGAAATTAGCATAATATGTGATTATTAAAACCATAATTTTATGATTCAGAAGGAAAAAAAGTGTTTTGCAAAATACCACTGCACATGCACGTCAGGAATGTAAAAAAGTATAAATTTGTTGTGCTACTGTTTGTCCAACTACTTCCTCAAGCTCATTGACGGATGCGTTACAAAGCCGATGGATGCTTCCGAACTGTTGCAGTAAAAGCAGAGCTTTTGTTTTCCCAACTCCGGGTATCTGTTGCACTGCCTGGAGCACTGCCGGTTCTGCCAGCTGCGCACGCTGCTTGCGAAGGAAGGGGTTGGCGCCACGATCCCTGCTCTGCTCCCGCACCTGGAAGCAAAGAGAGCTGTCAGCGACACCCAGCGCCTCTGCGAGAGCTCTGCTTCCAGGGTTTAAAATTGTTTCACCTCACAACAGTTCAATGCAATCACTAGGAAGTTTTAAAAACAAGCTCCCTCCTTAGGTGTGTTCCCTTATTGGATGCAGTTTGACAAAATCTTACTAGGAAACAAACTATTTCATAACAGCAACAACAAATGAGAACAATTATTTTTGTCACCTTTTTTAATGCAGTCAGAGAAAGGGTAAAAAGAAACAATTTTAAAACAATTTCCCTAGCCTTAGAGAAAGCAAAATCTCAAGTTGGTTTTGACAGTGACGTTTGTGTAATGCTACCTAGTAGCACCTCAGTACAAGACTACATTTCAAAAATCCAGGCTCATATTCTTCAACCTTTTTCCTTTGTTCCCAAATGAGCCTTCTTCCACTGAACTATACTACCATATCACTGTTGCAGAAGATTTATTCCTTACATTCAAATGATATTCTATTCCTTTAAGATCCTATGTATTCTCTCTGAAATGAGTGATCATTGACGAGATCTACCTGCTTTCCTATACATCCCATATTTTAATATAACACAGAAACTTACTAGTTGAATAATAAGCTGAGAAGCTTCTCCTTGATTTGCCACAGGAAGCAACACCATTCCAAGTTCAAGTACAACAAGTTTTTGGACTCCTAAGTAGTACTGATCACTGATTTGGGTTTTCTCTACAATTACAATTCCCCTAAGACTGCTGGCCTGTATTGAAAGGGAAAAAAAAAAATAAAAAAACCTTGTTAATGACAAGCTGATGCAATGTAACAGAGAGGAATTCTTTCAAGTATGAGCTGCCTAATAGCAAATCAGAGGAAGAACGTTAAGTTGCAGTAGCAGGACTGAGGTTTAATACAGCATTATCACACAGCTGCAGAATTTTTCAGTTTTCAGGTGAAAATTATCCCAAAAGTTCAGCTCCACTGGAATTGAAAAAAAAAAAAAAAAAAAACCCACAAGAAGAATGTTTTCAGAAGCACAGAATAAACAAATATCAAGCTAGAACTTTTCCTTTTTTCTTTATATAGCACTTACATTTCTAAACCTAACCAATCTTCGTTTGAATTCATCCCCTGCAACCAAATCTGCTTCAGAAATAAGTAAAATGCAAGTTCTGTTTGAAACATGGAAGTCCACCAGTCCCAAGCCATCTTCGAAGATGAGTCTAACTTTCCCTTAGGGTGAGATTGTTAGAAGAAAAAATACAGTAGTTAAAAATATATTAATAATTGCTTCACAGCACAACCTTCCTAAAGTGTCAATAATTCTAGTGACTTCATAATGAACTTTATAAAAAGCCTTTTTTCCCTTTAAGTAAATCTATTACAAGCAGTCCAAACTACCGTGTCTTGTCTTTAGTAATGCCAATTAATAGAAGTTCCAATGTACAGAATTAAAAGTACTAGAGCTGCTCAGTAAACTCTGGACTTGAACAAAAATATCACATGCTTTTCTGGAGGGATCATCATAATTTAGTTTGTTGTGCCAGCAAGACAGTAGCAGAGTATACATGTAAATTCAAGGGAGTTCAGTGGAGATGCATATCCACGAAGCCCCACAACAGCAGATTCTGCTGCTTCCCTAGAGTGCTCTGCAACTACGAAAACCGAGTGGATCACAGAGATACCTGACAAACAAACGGGATCTTTCAGCCTGCTAACGTAGTCTGTACCACAAATATGGGACCAGTCAGGCACAGAGTAAAGCATATTCAAGCCATTCTTAACGTTAGTGGGCAATAGAGGGGAATGTTTACCCTGACTTGCTTTTCCTCTTCCAATTTGTTTGTGCTTACCTTGTAGCCTTTGGGCTATCTCTGACCCTCTCCACTTCTCATTTCCAATCACATGCCCGTAAGGGACAACTATAGATCCTGCTGTCACAGGAAAGTTCACTTTTGTTGTCATCAGACCTCCTTTAAAATCCTCCTTCGGTAGCAGTTACACCCTAGAAAGAGCTGTGGAAAAATAGCAACACGTTTTACAAACCTGTTCCAAGCTATAAATTTTAATCATAAACGTAGGATGCAATATTCTGGAAGAGACACTATCTCCTTCCTCGAGCTTCCTTAAAATTAACGTGAGCATATCAAAATCGGCCAGCAACTCTGTTCACTTTAATACAGGCTGCTGGCTTGCAAACTCCACTTTTATCTTTACCACTCGATCTGAAAAATGCCTGAATTAAAACACACAGATGGTGAGAAAGCCCACATTGCCTTTTCCATGCCTTCATCCACCCTTGCTGGGAGAAAACCTTCTTGAATTGCAAAGCCAACTCCAGAGGCACTTCCATCCCTCAACTGGCGGAAGTCCCCAGACCGATTATTAAAAGGTAGTTGCTGGGAAAGATTATTTTCAGGTTTGCCAGCTTTACGCGGTGTTCTGACTTTAAGGGGAACTGGGAGTCTTGGAGGCTAAGGCGTGATTTCAGGACAAGCACCACAGACAAGCCGGTACCACCGCAAACACACAGACACGCTCACCTCCCAGAACGGAGCCCCACGCTGAGGACCGGGGAGACGCCTCAGGAGCAGCCGCCAGTCCCGCGCGGACCTGCCCAGAGGAGCCGCCGGCAGGAGACAACCAGCCCGGCGCAGCGCGCGCCTGACTGACAGCGGTGGCCGCGAATCGGGAGCGAGAGCTCCGCAGGCCGCGAGCGAATGAGGAAGCGGGAGGGGGCGGGCCTCGCCACGGGTAGGTTGCTGCGGCCGAGCGTGGGGTGAGTAAGGCGCGTGCTGGTTGGAGGAGTGCGAGCCCGCAGCAAACCCGCCGTGGCGTTGTTTTCAGGGGGGTCGCGGAGGGAGAAGCGTCCGACGCGGCGAGGAAGCGGCCGTAGAGGCTGTGGTTGGAGCCGTCCCGCCCTGATGGCGTTCCTGTTCAGGAGAGGCCGGAGGAGCCCCTTCGTGAGTATCGCTCCACCTGGCGTGGGGTTCCGTTCCCGTGAGTGGGGACAGCAGGACAGCAGGGTTCTGTGGGACGAGGGGTGGTCCCCGGGGCAGACGGCTGCGCCCTGCGGCTGATGCCGGTGATCGCTGAGCAGTTTGAAGTGAAAATCGGGGAGAAAAATGAAGCCCAAGCAAAGCCAAAATGGTGTCCTGGGGCTGGTGCGTTCCTTTCCCTCAGTCCCGGGCCTGCTCGGCTTCTTCAGAAATGCCGAGCTTCGGCAGGGCGGGGGATGTCCCTCGCCCTCCCCTCCGGGAAGCTCTGGGCGCTGGCCGGGGCTGGGCAGTGCAGCTCGCTCGCTCCTGGCGCTTGCTGAGACGATCTTCGAAGAACGCGTTCAGTGTTGTAAAGTGAACTGATAAAGTCTTCTGATCGAAGGCTCAGGGCAGCCAAAGGCTGTAGGGTTGTCAGCAGTTGTGCGGGTGTTCTCTTCCAACGTACCTGACCTAACGGGATTTTTTTTTTATTAGTAGAATGAAAGTATTGATCTGAGGTTGTTGTCATACTTTTACCGTGGAATGACTTTGGCTTCAGCTGTGTTCCCTGGTAGTCATAGTAGGGTCAGTCATAGTCATATCTACGGTCAACAGCCTGTAGTAAACGAAATGGTATATGCCCGACGGACATGCAGAATGCAGAATTAGGGAGCAGTGCATTTGTAAAACTGAGTAAAAAGACAGTCTTTTAATGCAGCGTTTAATTATTGGATGTTCCTTTGTGTAAAACCAGAAATATTTCCCAGTTTGCATCTTCATTCTCCCGTCGGAGAAGTGAATTAAGGAATAATTGGGGGGGGGGAAGAGATCTGTAGCAGAAATAGCAGGAACGTAGCCTGTTTCTCTCCATAAAAAAGTAACGTCTCTCCGAAGGTGATGGACTTTGTTATGGCATAGTATTTTCTGATGCCTGGAGAGAGGACAAGAGGTAGTGAACACAAACTCAAACAGAGACAATTCAACTTAAATATAGTAATAAAATACTGTGAGGTGTTTCAGCACTGGACCAGATTGGAGATACACAAGACATGACTGGACAGGATCCCAAGCAGTCTTCTCGTAGTTGACCCAGCTTTGAGCAGGAACTTGGACTAGGCAATCTCCAGAGCTCCCTTCCAACCTCAACCAGGATATGGTTCCCTTCACCGTACTTTTTGTAGGAACTCTGGTCCCAGTTTTTCTGAGCTGCTATTTAATGCTATCCCATTTTTTAGAAAAATTACTGTGTTTGCTGATTAAAAATGTATTCGTTTTTTGGGTTTTTTTAAATTAAGGTTGAACCTTTGACTGCAAGACTTAGTGGTAGGGGGTTTTTTCCATCTCATACGGCTATGACTAAGGATTGACAAACTCTAGAAGAAAGGGACTAATATTGTTACTCTGAAGCAGCATTCAGATCTTTTGAAAAAAGTTATTTTCTAATCCTGTTTTTCTTGTATATCTAGAGAGAGGAAAAAATGAGTAAGTTAAAATTCTGGTTTTGCAAATTGTGATATAATGGATAGAAAACATACATTCATGGGTCTCATGTAAACTACATTTCTAACTTTCAAGAGCAGCTGTTCATAAATGTTAAATTAACTTGCCAGCTTTACATGGCGTTCTGATTTTAAGGGGAATGAAATGCCATTTCAAGTCTTCTGTGTACCTTAATTGCATGTAATTTGTTCTTCCTTTTTATATTATTTTGCATTGTTAGTTTTTGTACACATTCAGTTCTGTGGTTTTTTTCACTGTGATCCTTAAAGTCATTGTCAACTAATTTTATTTTAAATCATTTAGAAACATATAGCTCATGGCCTGGTCCCTGCTGCTACCATAGCTCCTAAACCTGCAGTTCCCCGCACCCCTCCCCCTCGTAGTCCAAACCCTTCTCCAGAAAGGCCCAGGTATGTTTTGATTTTTTTTATTTTTTTTTCCTTCTTCAAGTATTGTAGCATACTAGAAAAGCCTGATTAGAAGAATTGCATGTCCTTGCAATATTTGCATAAAACTTTTCATAAAAAGAATATATTTTTAAAGGGGGCAGTTTCCCACGCTGAACTTTTTTCCCACTCCTAAGCTTGGTAAATATTCAGGACAGTAACCATTATGAACATGTAACTTACCTGAGTCAATTAAAGACGAATGGACTATTTAAAGTTAGTGTAATTTTTAATTTGGCTGCTACAGTAGGGTGTAGGACTGCAGCAGCACTAGTACTGCGAGTCAGGAAATATTAGCTCAATTAGAAAAACATACATTAAACCTTGCTACCATACCAGAGACTTAAAAAATTGGCATGTAAAACCACACTGGATTGGAAAAATGCAAATTATTTTTCTGTTAAGTTGCAGTTTCTTACAATTTTTATTCTGTGTTTTCTCTGCATTTAGTTCAATTCTGGTGGTTTTCCATGGTCTTCCTAGTGTCTGTAACATTCCTGCTTAATTCCAGTTAATTTCTTCTTCCTTTTTGGCCTCCAGTTCTTGTCATTCATTTTACAGTTCTCAGCATTTCACTGCTTTAATCTTAGTTACTACTTGTTTTTCCTTTTCATCATACCCTTCTCTGTACTCCACAGTCTCACAAAAAGGCACTTTTGTTTACGTATGCTTGTCCTGGTTTGCAGTGTGCCAATATTTATTAGCAACTTCAGAGTCATCAGTGAAAGGTTCAGAGTAGGGAATAATGGAGACAAAATAGCAGGATATGGAAAATCCTTTTCAACACAACACCAGGTGGTATTGTTATGACTAAAGTGAATGCTAAATACTGTAAATTATTGATGTGAATTTTGGGAAAGTAACTCAGTATATTCCATGATTTTCATGCATGTGATTTGGGAAAACCAATAGGTATTGTACCTTACTCTTGGATAGCTGCATTACAATAGCTTGCCCCATCTTGTGCTTTACTTTGGGAGGCAATCGTTTATAACCAGTCCCATAGCATTCAGTGGTATTTATGCTTGTTAACTGTGGACATTTTGCTTTGCTTAAATAGTGGAGACATTTTGCATAGGAAAAGATATAAAATGTGGAGCACAGAGAAAGCATCAGAATTGCTTCATTGCTCTATTCTGTTTTCTTCCAGGTCTGCTCTAGCAGCAGCTATCCTTGCAACAGCACTAACAGGGCGCACTGTTGCTATTCCTCAGCCTCGGCAGCGATCGCTTTCTGAAAGTGATTCGACCTACTTGGAACAAGAATGTTTTGAACCATATGCAACAGTCACAGAGCTCAGAATAGGGTAGTGTATACTTTCTGGTTTGATACCTTACGTTAGAAATGGAATCTGCCAACAATCAATTTTTCCAAAGAGTGACAGCAAGCTCCTGCTGTTACAACTACTTACTTTTTCCTTACCACATCATAAATTCAGTCTGAAGTGTCTAACAATCCTTATTCCGTTTCTTGTAAAACGGAATAAGGTGGTGTCACACATACAATCTTCAGAGAGGCAGATTTGGATTGTAGAACAGTCATGAGTAAAATAATACATTATTTCTGTCAAATGATGATCAGTTTTACAAAATGTGATGAACTGAGGAATCACCCGAATTACATGTAAGGTATTTCCTTTGTGCTAAAATGATTATTTCAAACTGTCTTTTTGGTAGAATATGGAACCTTCTATCTCTAATCTGGCATTTTAAGATAGAGAGGAAAAGGTAGTCCCAGTGTTAAAATTGTCTGTTTTAGAGCATACGCATAGACTACATTCCTTGTTTGCAGCTAACAGAAGCTTAGATGTCTGCCTGTGTCAGCTCTTTGGACTTGTGTATATTGTTAGACTGCTGGTTCTACTTTACTAGCGTTGGGTTTTTTGAAGAGTAAGCAGCGCTGAAACAGGCATTCAATTGCTTTTTTTGCAGATCTAACTGGAAACTTGATGGTTGTGACAGATCTCCTCTACAGTCCCTGGAAATATCAGGCAATTATGGTGAAGATGAGGACATGGGTACTTATCATTCAGATGCTGATAAAGAGGCAGAGTCCAGCTGTCAGAGTAATGAGAAAAGGGAAGGAAGCTTTAGCACCAAAGCTATTTATGCTGTTCCCTGCAAAACTAAAAAGGTAGGATTTAGTTCCTTTGCCATGTTTTAATGTATTAATGCACATTAATATTTTGGCTGCTTTGTATTCTCTTCTTACTCTTCAGCCATTTATTCAATATTTATTTCACATGCTAATTTTCGTGATTCATGTACTCTTACATGAGTTAGGTAGGTTTGTTGGTTGTCAGAGCAATTATATACAATACCATTGTATATAATGCTCTGGTTCTTAGGAGCACACTGGTATTGTATATAATTATCATGCATAATTTAGTCTTGTAAAATGTCCAATAATTTATATTGAGCATGGTACTTACATAGTAGATGATTTGTTTAAAGCACTAGTAACTTTACTGTTAAATGGTGAAAGCTTAGTTCATGGTTCAGTATTGTGCTAATGAGCACAGACGTATATAGAAATGGGGAGATTCAGAATCGAACAAAATAAATTAACCTTCTCTTGAAGACCAGGGGATTTTTGTATGCTATAATTTTGGACTGTCTTAACTGGCAGTGAACTTAATACTCCTAAGGCACATTTAAAGTTAAATCAAAAATGATACAAAAATTTAACAAACAGGAAGAAATACCTGAGTAGGAAAAAGGCAATGAAAGATCTCTTAAAAAATGCCTCTTCAAAAAAACCCAGCACAGGTAAAGTAGAACCATCAGTCTTATAATATACACCACAAATCCCAAAACGTGAAAGAATCCAAAAAACACCCCAAGGTGAAGAGACAGTAGCTGGTAAGAGGAGGGAATGGGAAGGAACAAAAAAAACGGGGGGTGAGTAGAATATGTGGAACGCTGGTATGTGATCAATGGGAAAACCAGCAAGGATAATGTTAAAAATGGCTCATTAATCCCTCACTGCTGAGATATAGTAGATAAACGGTTGATCTTTTATTAAGGTCAAGATTAGGTACGCCACAGCAAACAGAGAATAATTTCGAGGACTCCTGTAACTGAACAAGGTGACAGAGAATACTTGCCCTGTGAACTAATCCCTATCATACTTGCTAACCTCCTGTTGATCATTGTAAGGTTTAGATTTTAGTTACATAGAGCCCTAAACAACACCACCACCATCACAAAAAAAAAACCCCACAAAGAAACCCCGAGAAAACAACAAGAGAAGAAGTAAATCTTATCATTTATTATCTTAAAATAGTAGTGAACAACTATGAATGTGACTGGGATGTTAATACACTAAATGTTTCATACAGATATCAAGGTACATGGGCTATTTTAATAGTGATCTCATGATTGAGAGAGGTTTGTCTTATTTTTACATAGGAAGAGTTTCCACCATCTCCTATTCCTAATGCTGACAAGAAAGAGGTTTCTTCCCATGAAATGGAGTGTCAAGTGGTGGTGGATAAGTCAAGTGTGCAAATAGAAAGTAAGTAAACTTACTTTAAGACAAAATGCCATACCATTTAATACCATTGGGAAAAATAAATTTTTAATAAAATAAATGTAATACTATATTGTAACGTTATATTCCTTTTTTAAAAGGGCAGTTAAAGAAATGCTACTAAATACTTCGCAATTTCTAATAGTTACAGAAAATTAAAAACCTGCATGAAGAGGAAAGATTGGTCTATATTCACTGTGGAACAAACTGTCAGCCACTGTAAAGAGAAGGAGTGGGGAGGAAAGTTTTGTGAACTCTGTCTTGTCAAGTACAGTCATTCTCTACTGTGTTTTTGTTGATATATGTGCCAGAAGCAGTCATGTTTTTACTCCGGAACCTACTGGAGTGTTACTGTGTTCAAAAAAAAAAAAAAAAAAGGGAAAAAAGTAGAAACTATAGAAACTAGCAATGGTAAAAAAAAAAAAAAGCTAGAGATAGATTTTTAATCAGACATTTTTAATCAGTAATTTTACTTGTATGAAAAAATGCCATGTCTGAGAAACAGTAGCAAAAACTTTTTGAGTTTTTTAATAATCAAATGGCATGATAGTAGTGTTGTTTGTCGTTTCTGCAGAAGTTGTATCATTATTGCTGTCTTTTAAGGTCTGGGCCTTAAAATTGTACATCAGGTCAGAGAGGATGTTTCTTCAAAACAGAGAAATAAACATGATCATCAGTCTCAGGCAATCACCCTAAGGTCCGAATTATTAAGCTTCACAAATAATTTTTTTTCAATAAGTAATTTCATTAGATTGGGGACATTTGGGTTACTGGACCTGTCATTAGGCTATTTTCTAGTAACAATAGAATATTGTGGAGAAAAAAATTATAACAATAGAGCAAGACCAATCTACTTGTATAGCAGTTTTCTGGCATAATTATCTTGTCGGTTATTTTAAAATCAGGAAAAGGGAAATAAGAATTAGTTTCAGAGCTGGAAAATGCAGTTTTTACAGAGGATGGTAGCACTCTGTAGCTAGTGGATAGGAAAGAGGAAGCAAAACTGAGTCAACTTTGAAAAAAAATTGTCTTTCTAAATTTTCTTTATATTGGATCCCAGCATTTTTTTTCAGTATTATTTCAGTGGAGTAATTTGAAAAGTTTTATAGAGAACAATATTCAGAAAAAATGGGTTAGAGAAGCGAAGGCATTAAACTGAAAAAGTATAGGATATATACACTGTTTCCAATTCCTCTTCTACATGGTAAGTGCTGCAGGTCTTGAAAGCTGTCAGAATTACAATTGCTTTGTTCAGAGATGCAATAGGATTCAAGTCCAGTAAAATCAGTGAAAATATTTCATTTGTTCTTCAGTCAAATTCTAAACTTACAACAGAAGCCAACAATACAGCTTCATTTCTTTCACACTTGCATCTCTCTGTCCAGTGTGAGGTAAAGTGAGGTCTCACGTCCGTGTCCTGATACACCATGAAAGAGATAATGGAAAGTTAGTGATCTAATCTGTGGTTTGGGGAGGACTTTCTTACATTTATTTGCATGTATAATATGTGTGCATACATATCCTTATGAACCCTTATAGTTTATAGACTTAAAATAATTTTTAATTGACTGAAGTATCTGTTTTTCTTTAACAGAAGACCAACATCTGGGCTTGAATTTAAAGGTAAGACTTAAATAAAGGTTGACTTATGACGCATTTTGAAAAAGAGGGTGTCATAAAAAGCTGCTAAATTTGCAGTCACAGAAAACTAATTTATTGCCACTACGGAATCTTCTTCTTTTGGAGTACAAGAATGGCTAATCGTTCTTTTTGAAAAAAATGCAATTATATGGGTAAATAGGCCACACAAAAGTTGTTGGGGTTTTTTTAATAGTATGTTTTCTGTTATTCCTCATGTGAAAGAAAGAAACTGAGAATGAGAGACAACATACTGTAGCAAGAGATAGCTCATACTGATAATTTTCAAATTCTGAGCCTGACTTTACCGCATTTTTCTATAGTTTTCTATTTGGACTGATCTGACTGCTTTCATAAGCTTGAAAAGGAATACTCAAAAATTTAGTTTCCCAGATCAACTTGCTAGAATATTGTTTATGAAAATGGTCAGTTCTTTCATTATTATCATAACTTTTTTCTGCAAGTTCTTGACCACATATATTTTTCTTTGAAATTGTTCATGAGTTTTGTCTCATTTAGTCATTGGTGTCACTCGGTATCATCAGTGTATTAAATTACATGACAGCATATCCTTACAAAACTTCATTGCTGTTTCATAAAAACTTGGAGAAAGTCTCTATATCACCTTCACCTCAAGTAAATACATTAATATAAATGACACTCTAATTCTTTCCTGGCGGAAGAACCTTCTGAAAATGTACAAATACTTTTGTTTTTTTCCAGCAAAGCTAGAAAAAAGTTTTCAACTTTGAAAAACATTTTTCATTTTAATTTATTTGCTGATACCCAGTTAGGGACTGACATAATTGACTAGTCTAAAGTCCTGCTTTATACAAACTAACAAGTGGGAAGAACACCCTTCCTGTTTTGTCAAGAAGCTTTGTGTTTATGTGACTTTTATGTCAGCCGTAAAAAAAATTGTTGTGAGAACTGCACATTTCTGACAACTAAAGATAATAGTGAGTTTTAGGTGTCCACAAGTGACTGATGGCAGTGATAAGTGACAAAATGATGTCCAGATGAGTAGATGATGAGTTGTGTATTATCAGCAGTGAATCCAACCTTCAATTTTGTTGATGTAAAAGAAACTCTTTGAAAAGTTTTATTTCTTAAGTTCTCCAGCAGCGATGCTGTTAAAGCCAATTGTCTCATTTTTTGTTTCTCTGCTAGGAGGAAAAATTAGTAGCTGAAAATCTGATATATGACAAACCTCCACCATCCTCAGGTACTTTGGATTTTCCTGTGACTTCACTACATATTTTCACTTTATTAATATGCATGTGTGTATGAAAACACATTTTCCTGCTTGTATTCTCTAAGCCTAATTTTCATGTGTGTGTGTTGGTGAAAGTATTTTTCCTGTACAGGAGATGAGAAAGTGCTCTGCGATAGATATAAAACCAGTAGTTTCAGGCTTTTTATGTTAGGTGGTTTAGTAAAGTTCAATCTACACTAGAAGATGTCACCATTATTAAGTATCCTATCGCAACTGAAGTGGTAAACATAGAGCCATGAGATACATGGTCTACCTTCAGCTTATTTGTGTGTTTCTGCATCTACCTGACAACTTCAGGCACAGTACTTCTGAGCTCTGTGTGTCTCATGATGGGATATGTGCCTACTACGAGTTCATGGGGTTTTGTGTACGTCTGTGCTGTCCAAGTATCTTATGCCTTTTCACAGGTATTTAACAGTGGCCAGAATTGCCTGAGATATTAGTAAACACATGAATTTGTTACATATCATCAGTACAATAGATAGCTCTGTATTGGGTTTCATATATATCCTATTCTGAGGAACTGTACTGTACTGAATTATATTGATGCCTGTATGCTGTTAGGTTGTGCTGGTAAGGGTACAGTCTCTGCTTTCATTTCAGCTATTTACTCTATACAGATGGAAAGGAAAACTTGGAAGTGAGATCCATTATTACTGATACAACAATATATCCAGAGTTTTGCAGATAATCTAAAACTTTACTTTCATGAGAAAACTTCTTAGGTACTTCAAAAGTAACTTCTATTCAGTAACATTGAAGCTGTTCATTGGGAAGGAATGTAAAGCTTTCATTGTATAGGTGATTAAAATTTGTAGGGATCAAGAATACTGACTAATCCATGCAGGGCACAAACACTTTGCTTATTGCAGTGGACATTTCAGTTTTACCTTTCCAGTCACTGACGTTTGGGGGAGAGAGATCTGCTGACACAGTCTTTTCCATTTAAAGAAGGAGTGTTTCTAGTGTGTGAGAGAAAAAGATGGGAACTTGCAGCCACTCTACAGCTCTCTTTCCAAATCCACTTTTTTTATTCTTTCTGGTCATACATACATACATACATACATACATACATACATACATACATATATATATATAATGCTAATATTAGAAGAAAATGGATTGTAATTTGCTGAAATTCCTATTCCAGTCCGCATACCATTTAAATACTTTGTACTGTGGCATTACAGATGTGTCTGTTCAGGCAAGGCAAGGATGGGAAAATATAACCAAAGAAAAGTTCAGAGAACTAAAACGAGAAAACTGGTCTCTGAACAAGGCATACCAAGCTGTGGTCCAACAATTTGAGGGAACAAAACAGCACATAGAAGAACAGCAATTAAAGCTGAAGAAACTGGAAAAAGAAAACAGAAGACTTAAAGAAGCTGCAGAGAACTCACCTAGAGAAGGTGGGAGAAACATATAAGCTACTCTGTAGTTATCTTGTTTTGATTTTTCTAATTTCTTGCCACCTTTTCCTCTAGTAGTGGGTTTCAAGTTATTGATTTAGGCAAGTATCCATGCAGAAGTAGTTTCCAAACAGTACTTTCTACATTTGTAGAAATCTTGTCAAGGAATATGTACATGATAAGAAAAAAAAAAATTACTTGGTTGGTTGAAATAGAATGGATTTTTTACTAGTAATTTTTCATGGTATTTTTCCATAACAGTATTTTGAGAGAAGTTATTGATTACTATATTCTAGCTTATTTAATTTTTTTTCATTACAGTTACCAAATCGTTGTGAACATTTCTTGAATTTTAATGGAACTTTCTTGTTGGATATTTGTTTTAATAGAGGAGGCAACAGAGTTACTTTCTCTCAGACAACAAGCACAAGAACTGGTAGATGAAAATGATACTTTGAAAATGATGGTCCATCGTTTAAATGTAGAATTAAGTCGCTATCAAACTAAATTCAGGTCATTGTCCCAAGAAGAGGTGAGAATCTTGGTTATCAAGGCAGTTTCTACTGCAATGTCTCGTTGTCTGTTATTTAATCTTTGAGTTTTTATGGCTATTTTCTCCAAATTTGCCACAAAGTCTACAAATTGCACAGGCTTTTTCTGAAATTTAAAATATTTTAAAATAAGCATTCATCATTAAGTCTAATATTAAGAATTCAGTATTATTTTGTATCAGTAAAATACTGAACTTCCAGTTTTATTGAGTATGTGTTACATTTGCAACACATGTAATTAGAAACATAAGCTTGTTTGGGGTGATAATTGTGACTGCAGTGGACACTTGCTGGTGCTTCAAAAAGCAGGAAGTAATGTCAATATCTTTTAAAACATCTACTCTAGAATCTAAAGCTGAAAAGCTTACCCATGAAAGGACCACCGCCACCATGGCTGGTAAGTCAAATAATATTTTCACTTAACTGTTCATTCCTCTCTAAATAAAGTAGTAGAATTTCTTTACTGGGATCAAAATATTCAGCTATTACTCTGCTGAACTATCAAATACTAATAGAATATTATAAACATTTCTTTTGTTGCAGAAAAATATGTAGGGCAGAAATTTGCAACGAATGTGTGCAGTTCCAGTTGAATGTACAGTAAGCTACAAACTGCACATAGTCATCAACTTTGAACTCTTGAAAAGTATTGTTACGCTGAGAATCATAAATGCCATCTTCACTTAGAATTGTCTAGCTGTAGAATATAGAATATAGTTTGCTTCAAGGTCTTTCAAGGTCTATTGCTTAATTGTTAATCTTCTTAATTGTTAATCTTTTGCTGTTACTATTTTTAAGATTATACTAAAAGAAAACAGAATATTTCTGATTGTAGGAATGGTCATGGGTCCAGTAGCAGCCTATGAATTTCTGACAAGGGGAAGGCAAATAGTCTGTGAAAGGGAATGCATTTGTAATACGTAAAACAATTTCTCCTTGAAATACTAATCAGATCTTATATTTTCCTTCCTCACTGTTACTGAGAACTATACAGAATGAAAAAGTTCTCCTGCTGTCTTTCTAGCCATAATAGCCAATAATCACATACGTATGTATTTAGTCTTAAAGATGCAGGTTTGAGAGTGTAAAAATTCCTTTCCCACTTACTAATGAATCTGGGATAATTTTTTTTAGTAGTAGTATTCACTGTAGTGTTTGGATTTTGTTTTGTATTCATTTGCATCCACATTCTGCTGTGTTACATATAGTGATGTTAGAGCTGCTATTTAATGAAGTAAAGGTGCGAGTAAAGCATGCAATCTTTTCCTTTCCAAAGCTTGCTCCTAACACAGTGCTATGAAGTGTTTCTACACTGTTCTGCATACGGTGGTCTGCATGCTTGTATAAGTTCTGCAGTTTAGTCTGCAAGTCATGTATGAAACCCCTTTAACAGCTTTCAAAACTAATAATCTATAGCAGAAGTAAAAAATATAGATGAAATTATGGCTTGTAATTAATTTACATGTGTTTATTTTTTAATTTTCTTTTAAGTTGGATATGAAGTATTTGTCACCTCTTCTGTTGGCATATGAAGACCGAATAAGAGAAAAGGAAGATTTTATTCTTGAACATGAGGCAAGTTGCCATTTAGAAAAAATATACACTAAAGCAGAAATAAATTACTGGATTTTTTTAAAGGGATTTGCCAAAGTTGTTGTCTGCCTAAAATTTTAAGTGACTTTGTTTTACTTTTCCATGCATAATTATTGCACTGTCTTGTCCTACTTGGCGTGTTTGATTTTGTCAGCCTGTTCACATTTAGGAGCATGCACTACAGTGAGATATTTATGATGTGCTCTAAAAATAGAGCAAACCATAAACTAGTCAGTGGTGGAAAAAAATTTATGACTGTCGTTCATAATGAGAACTCAGTGCTCTGTATAGCTGCTCCTCCAGCTGCTTGTGGGTTTTGTGGTAGAAGAATACTTACTTCTGGGTATTAAAAGAACGGGTACTCTTTTTGCTTTTTAGAAGTATTTTTTTGTCACTGAATCTTTGAAAAATAGCTATTTGCTTCAGAGCAAAACTTTCCTAGGTTTTAAAAATAAATGTATTTCCCTCAAAAAATTAAGCCATAAAATTAGCAGAAAACAGCAAGGGTTTTTTATATTACTGTAAATTCACTGTGTTGTCTTACTATATTCAAATCCACGCACTCCTGCTGAAAATGAGTAGTATCATCCAGTAATTTCCAGAATTCACCTTTTTAAACCTATCTTCTAAGGATCTACAACTTGCAAAAATGTGGCACAAGTCAAATATCAGTATTATTTTTAATCAAATATTACTAGATTGATGAAACAATTTAGAAATCAGATATGCATACCTGAATTGAAGATGAGTGAGTAGTTAATACTCTGTTACAAGAACTAGAAGGCACCCAAGCATGCGTACTTAAAAAAAATTTTGTTGATGTAAAAATTAAATCAAAACACTTATAAAGAATTTTATATTAAATACTTTGTCTTCCAGGAGGATATGAAGAATTTTAAAGCACGAGTTGAAGAGTTGGTGAAGGAGAATGAAGATCTGCATGAGCAATTAAATAACTTTATTACCCCTACAGAATGGCAAGTTATATTACTAGAAACTAATTTAAAAGTTACTAATTATTTTGCTTTATTTCATACAAACTTTTAAAATTACAGAAGTTTTTTAAGGAAAAATTTTTTTGCCCTCAAACAAATTGTTTTTCTGAAGACATAATAGCATCATGATTGTCATTTTGGAACAATGCTGATCTGCAATGCCTGGAATAATTTTGGAGTAAAGATTAAATATGAATGTGAAGTTTTGCACCTGAAGCCCACATAATTCTGCCTCAGATATTGGAGGTTACATACCATTACAGTGTGCCAATGATATCAGTTTTCCACTAATATAAAGTGGCATTGGAATGTGGCATTAGAAGAATTTGATGTTCTTGAGAAGTGACACAATGCAAATATAATGAAGTTAAGTAGTTCTTGGAAGTTAGGATTTTTCCTTTTTTTTTTTCTTGTCTTACTCTCCGGGAATTTTCTCCCATTTGTTGC
>VZTA01027052.1:15577-51273 GCA_013398855.1 Mohoua ochrocephala
AGCACAAATACCGATATTCTGTAGAGGTAGGCATGAGGTACATAGGAACATAAGCAGAGGGGAACTTTCACTTGTTATCAGTATCTTGTCAACTGCTTGGAATAACAAGACACCCTGTTCATTGGTGATCTCCTTTCCATTTCCAATTTATAAAATTATAGACTATCATTTTTCTTTGATAACACATAAACTGTACAAGAGAGATAAAAATTAACTGAAAAGAATTTTACAGGCAATATGTAAAAAAGTAAAACATAACTGGTTTCTACATCAGCAGAAATGGACCAAATTTTCATCATGAAGATATTTCAAAGTATACAAATTTCCAAATTTAGGATTCTTTTTTTTTTTTTTTTTAATTTGAGACTAAATCCCAAGAACTAGAGTCAAAGACAAGGTGATTTCTTTGGTTTTGATGGGAACTCTGTTGAAATGCATTTACTTTTTACTATTTGTTATTGATTATAAAAAGAGTTCTTTTAGGGGAAATGTGGAGACAAGAAAATCACAGGCAGGGTAGTAGATTGCTTTTGCAGTAAACTGTTTGATGTACTCCTGGTTTTAAATGAGAAAATATCTTCTAATTCAAATATAGCTACTTTCCCAGGTTTATCACTTTATATGTGCTCTTTTGTGGACTTGCATACTTGTATAAATCACCCAAGGCAGCATTACCAATTTTATAGAGAAAGATCAAATATTAATAACAGAGTTGATGAGATCCTGATGCTCCCTTAAGAGTCTCACAGTATCCAAGGCAGACTTTCAGGATCCAAACAAGTTACTAACCATAAAGGCTGCCTATTGAGAAGCTATTTAAGTAATTACATAATTTAACAAAAGCAGAACAAAATATTTTTTTTCTTACAAATAATGGAAAACATTAAGGTGTACAGGGTGCACAGGTCTGCTTAGCCCTCAGCCCAGAGTCTCACAATATGTTTGTGGTAATTAGAATACCTTATTAAAACTAATTCCCCTCCAGATCTCCCACAGACATTCTCCAAGCAATAACTATAGTCTTGCCAAAGCAAATTCCTAAATTATATCATTCTCTGTTGGGCAATCCCCTACAGATATTATTTCATCAGTATTGAAGAATCCTACCAATGATAGGGAAATATGTTAACATTTTAAAGCTCATCAGATTCAGAAATCAGTCAAATCAGTTTCTCACTTGTTTCTCACACACCCCCTTCAGATTCTGGCGTGCTTTCCCAATATTACTTATCTCCCATGGTATATTGAGTTTTACAGATTTCCTGTTTTTTAATTGCCAGCTTTTCAGTATTTATTTTATTACACTTTCTTATGCGTAGACATTTCATTTTGGCTCATTTCACTTGTCTGTAATGGATATTGTCCCGCTGCTCCATCTGTCATTTCAAGAGGTCATTAATGTAACAGTCCCTGTTATCATATTTTCCAAGCCAAAATCTATTAACAAAATGTAAATGAATGGTATAAACACAACCCACACTCACAAGTATCCTGTGCTACTTGGATAACGGAACGAACCAGCAGTGCTTACCCGAGGACCATTCCATGGCCAGAGGGTATTTCCCAACCCTTATTAAGTAGTCTTCATTCCCTATTCTTTCTAGAAGTGCAGTCTTACAAGAGGAAGGAGACAAAGCAGTTTTTAAGCTCCAAATGAACATCTTCCATCCATCCACCCTTTTTTCTGGTTCTCTAACATACATTTTAACATACATTTAATTGTCTTCCACTTAGCTTCACATTTTTTCCACACCATAATATCTTTCGCTCCGGTACCAATAACTGTCAGCAGCAACACACTGATTTGTGTCCAGCTTAAAATCAATAGATGCCCTATTTCTTTTCAGGCTGTCTATCTGATTGCCTTTGCTTGTAATCTAGTCCAGTGGTCCACAGAAGACTCATCTCACCTTGCTACTGTCCACACCCTCCCTGTCCATGCTGTGTCAGCTTCAGCAAATACTTGCAAATTGCCTAATCCCTCAAAATATCTTTTTTTTTTTTTTCCCTAAGGAGACGGAAGTTATTTTAGATTGCACTGCTCAATATCTTTTTTTCCTATGTAAAATTCAACCTCAAACTCAATCTGTCTGCCTTCCATAGTGAGTTGTCTTCTTGCAGCTTTTTGGTATGTCACCTTCATCAATGTCTTCTTCCAGGAACTTCTGTTTGTGCTGAGTGACTTTTCACTGGGAAATGAATTTCTTTGTTGAAGTTTAATTCTGAATCTTGTAGAACTAAATATTTCAAACTGTGTTACTTCCTTATTAAGACTATCATGAAATCAGCTCAGGTACAAGGCTTTGTTTCTCTCCTGCCTTTTCCCACCCTCTCTGCACGCTCCAGCTTGCCAATTCCTTTTCTTTAAGGAATCAGCCTCGAGCTTTGTACTTAAACCAGTGATTGAGCACAATCATGGTGATGAATATTTCTACATGTCCATGGAGGCACTGTGAATGTTTTGGTTAGATGTTTTGGGGAAGATGTGGTCAATGCTCTCTACAGCTATATCTTAATATACACACAGAGAGGACAAATACCACCTCCAAGGACAACTGAGACAGTAAATTCTATTCACACTCAAAACAATATAAGCTACATGTAATTTCAGTTGCTCACCAGAGTCTTCATGGTACAAACTGGAGAAGAATCTTTACAACCCAACCTGTAACGGTATTTGCAAATTGCTTAAAAACAGTAGAATGATAAGCATTATTTTTGTATGTTTTTATTTTGAGGCCACAGAAGAGCAGTAACTATACTAGCAAATACTACTTTTTGTCTTGGGGTCATATCAACACAATTTCAGTGTTTTCATTTGTTTGGCCTAAAGTTTATTCATTGTTTATAAAATGTTTTAAGGCAGAGAATGGAAATTATATTCATGGGACAGAATCCTGCTTTGCCCAGACACAGTGAATAATGAAAATATACTGTTACCCAAATGACTCTCATCATCATATGAGGCAATAACTTGATATAGACAATGAGAAGCACTGCTCTCAGTGAGCAGCCAACTTTTATTTCAGTGCAAAAAGCACATATCAGTTGAAGCAAACACTTTGAAACCCAGCAAACTGGGCTTGGAAATTTCATAGGATTCATTTTGTTCAATAGGTCTGATTTTCTGGAACTTGAAGTGGAATGCTAAGAACTTATGCTCTCCTAACACGCTTTAACATTTTCGGTTTCATGCTTTCAAAATTTAAAAAAAAAGAAGGTGGCAAAATAAAGCACTGAAAGTCACTGGCTAGGATGATATCTAGGGCTAAGATTCCTACTAGTAGGAGCAAACTGGCTTCCTATTCTTATCATCCAATGCAATATCTTACAGTTTGCTATAAACCGTCTCTATTGATCTTTTTCCTCACTTCTGAGTCTGACTGCAGGCATGTTATTTACTAGCTCCCTGTTCACAGATTTTACATGAGCAGTCAGAAAAGATAAAGTCACAGTGGCAAAAGGGAAAGCCAGCATCACCTGAGTACCTCTCACCTCCTGCCTTTTTCAGTGATAAAACTGAAATCATTGACTGCCTTACTTGCCTGCAGTACAACAGGATACAGTTCATAGTGAAGTCCCTTAGTGGGTCAGACCATTAGAGTGCACAACTCAGCGCATTCAGGCATGCATCTCTCATACTAATTGCATCCAATCAAATAACAAGATCACTATAGACTCTAAATCATTTAGGCTTGTTAAAATGCCACTGCTAAGGCTCTTTGTGCCATTTTCAGGTTGTAGCTGCTTCATGCTGTGATATGCTCTAGAAATAAAACAACAAGAAGGAGGATAAATATAAAATTTCCTTTGCATGTTTGTAAATAAATGTAATCTGTTTTCCTAGCAGTTGTTCTATTTCACCTGTATCATATGTCTTTTTTCTTAAAGTGAACAGTGTTGATCTATGGGGTTTTTTTGGTTTGGTTTGGTTTTTGTTGTTTGTTTGTTTGTTTGTTTGTTTTTGTGGGTTTTTGTTTAATTTGATTTTGTGGGATTTTGTTTGAACAGAGCTTTCTGTTGTGGTTCTCTTCAGAGAGCTGCAGCTCTGAGAAGCTGCCAAGGGAGATGGTTACATGCATATGAAACACACAATGCATTCTCTGCAGATGTAGGACTTTGAACTACTCTCTTCCTCTAAACCACTTCAGCTACCTCTAAGGATCAGAAGGTTTACACTCCCCATATCCCTAAAGCAGGTCAATTTGTTTAAATCTTTTTGTGATTAAATGAAAATGTATTCTATTATATGCACAACTTAGTTTTTCAGCAATAAGTACTCCCCCAGTGAATAAATCCATCTCATCCTCCTCTTGCCTTCTACAGCCACATGCCTGCACCTCTGAAAGACCAGGTCATGTCAGGTAGCACAAGTGCTGAGCAGTGACCTTGAGCAGAAACAAACTCCATTACCTTCTCAGCGGTCTTCCTGCATTTACTGTAGGCAAGGGTTCAAGTGCATTAACAGAGAACAGAGGGAAGATAACAGCTGAATGGTAAAAATGATTCTAGCATTTTTCCCCCTTTCTCCTGCTAATTCAAAGAGCTGAAGGGACAGACACAGTTACAATGTCCATTAGACAACCTGAAGTTGATTAAAATGTTGCATATTCTATTCTGTATTCTATTGCACACAAGATTCCTTTAAAAAGTGCTGTTTACACAACCTTTTTGAACAATCATTATCAAACAATAAGGAGTCATTAAAGCATGAAAAAGGTAAAAATGTGAGTCTGAATTTCTTAAAATTGCACAGGTGGCTTACCTCCCAGATTCTTTTTATTTAGTCAAAGTGATAAAGTCACCCTGCTGATAGTAAAAGATGCAACTTTAAATTTTGTAAATCTGCATTAGTAATAATGCTCTCAAAAACAGAAATCAAAGGGGAAAAAAAATGTCCCTGCTGTTTAAAATATAGTGTTTATAATTTATTTTTTTTAAATTTCATGTTTGCTCCCCAGTATTTCTACAATGTATTTTTAGTATAGGGGTAGAAAGAGTAACTGTGGTACGACTTTGACTAAGGTCTTTTCTTACGTAAAATATAAGTCAAATTTTGCTGGTACAAGGAAATATATCTCTAGTTCTATCTATAATAAGTAACTATGTACATGTTCATGTGTTCTTATGAAATATAAATATATATTTCTTTTTGTGGGCATATTTCAGCACATAAAAAAGAAATTTAAATGCTGCAGACACAACAACCCTCATAAAATATGAAAGTATCCACTTTCCAAGTGTGTAAAATGAAAAATCAGAGGCTAGAAACAGACATTAGTTTTAAGTCTCTCAGACAATATTAGTGAGGAAGGGTCGACTCTCTCAGCCAGCATGAATTTTGGTTTTGTGCACAAGTTGTAAATCGAGCAGTGGTCTTTAACGTGACCGTGTCCAGCTCTCTCCAAAGTTCGGAGAGCACCGGGCACCATCCTGCCCGTTCAGTGCTGGCATGAGGACTATTTGCAGTAAATAATGTTGGACTGTGTGACACACAGGTGTGGGGGTGGCAATAAGAAAGTATCAGTATTCCAAAGAACAAACAATACCTCTGCCCAAAACAGTCACTGTAGAACGGAAATTAATATATTTAAGAGAAGGCAAAGCCATCAATATATTAGCTGCTGGGAGGGCACCTGAGGGCTTCTCCTGCATTTGAGACTCTGATTTAGCAAGCGCTGAACATGATTTTGCATCCCTGTATCTGTTGCTTTTTCCCTCCACTCCTTACCTCTTTCATCACCCCTTTCTCTTTGTTAAATCACAAGGAAGTTCCTGTGAATTGGTAGAGGCACCAAATTGTTCAACTAGTGCAAATAATCTTTGATGTTGACAAATTGTCTTAAGAGTTCTTAGATTAATATGCATAATCTGTGAAGGCTCTTTCTCCCGACAAGTTTTCTGTCATGACCTTCTCACTGCAAGTTTTAGCTGCCAGACCCTCAAGCCAGAGGGAGGTGACAGCGCTCCCCCCTGCACCCAACAGTACCAAGGCTGACACGATGTGCATCCGCAGCTGTCAGGGATGGCTGGATGCAGACAGCCTCCTTGAGCTGTGTGGTTGTTATGTCTCCTTCTTGCTGAGATTTCACGTGAGCCTGCCTTGAAAATGCTGTCATAAGCAAAGGTGACAGACAAAAAAACACCCTCCTCAAAAAACCCAACAAACTCCCACTGTGACTCCATATTATCATCCAAGATTTGTTTGACACAGTTTGATCACTTGTAATAAATATGACAAAGATGACTCACACTTTATCTAAGGTTCTGAGATGACTTAACATATGTCAAATAAATCATATGGCTGTTATTGGGCATAACATGCAGCTGGGTATGCTAAAGCACAGGTAAAATAGAATTCTTGTTTTTTATCAAATTCAGAAATTTTAAGACCAGAAAGGATCGTTATACCATCTGTCTGCTTATCCATTACATTTCATCTGATTCCCACTCAACGGAATCCATTACAGTTTTTTGTAACAAGGAGTAAGCTCACATGGTTACAAATGTTTGACTTGGCTCCTTTGAAGAAGCCATCACACCCCCAGTTAACATACAGATGCTTGTCCATTGCAACGCCTTAGGTTTACCACTTTGCAGCATATTTGCAACAACTTGATCTGAATTCAGGATTGGTTTCTATGTCATTACACCTTCCAGCTGAAAGCTCCTAATTTCTCTAAATGTCCTATGTCTCACACCTGGAATCATATGCATAAGCCCAACAACACACTTTCCAGAAAGGAATAACCCCTCACTCAAACATAGAGCATCCCTCACTTTCGTTGGTGGATTATTTTACTGGATAATCAGCATCATTTAGAAATGTTCTGTATTAGTCATTTGAATGTGACTGGCTCTAACTTGCAGCAATTCACTCTTGTTATGCACTTCACAGGTAGTTTAAAGAGCTCTTTAGTTTCAGGTAGTTTGTCCCCCTAAAGCACTTGTACACCATAATCAAGCTGTCTTTTCACTGACATAATGAAATAAATTGATTAAGCTCTGTATGTTTCTCACCAAAAACCAACTCCTTTTGGTCTAGATTGTGATTATTTGCCTTCTCTGATATTCCACCTATTTTTAAAGCTATGGGGAAAAATCCTTTACATAATATTCATGGACAGTGATGTCATATTTCACACCTAGAGGTTTATACGCCTTCTTTTTTTCTCCTGACTCTTTATTTTCCTGCTAATACATGTAAATATCACCTCAGAATTTAAGTCATACAAGTTTATGCAAAGTTATTTGTCTCCTATGACCTTTAATCCTTCCAGATAACTGCTTTCAAGAATATACATGACCATTCTGTATAACATAGTGGTATGTTTTTTTCACCTAGATATCATCTCTTGGAGTTTACTGAAATTGTTTTGTTCTAATAACCTCAGTGTCCTCTGCTGATCTGGCTTGATTTTATTGATCTCTTTCTGGTATTGGGGGTCACAAACTGTGTGCTGTGTCTCGGTGTAGACTAGTGAGTGCCAAACCAGTGGAGAAAATCCTGTCCCCATGACTGGCTAGTTCATGCAGCCCAGGATACAGTTGGGCTGTATAACAGCTGCCAGTGCACACTGCTGGTTTCTGCTCAGCTCCCTGCCCACCCAGATCCCCAAGTCATTCTGCCAGTGCTCCTCCCAACCAAGCAGTCTGCTGGAGGGGTTATCCCTCTCAGGGGCAGGACTTCCATTTGTCCTTGCTGAATTCCAGAAGACTTCCACCAATTCAAGCTTGACATGAGTACAGTCCCTCTGCTCCTCCAGGTGACATAATCACAATCAGGACAAATCCTGGTAGACATAGCTGCAGTAATCCCCTTGACACTGGCACTAACCAAAATCTTCTCAGTCCAACATCCAGCCAGTGTTTCCTCCATCTGGTAGTGCACGCATGCAGGCAATAAAATCCTTCCTTGGATTTGAGAGCACAGTGTGAGAGACAGTCAAAATCTTTGCCAAAACTGAGGGAAATGGTACCAACTGCTCCCCCCTCATCCACAAATCATCCTGTCACATTATCACACAAGCAATTATAATCATGAGGCATGGTTGACCCTTGGCAGATTCATGCCAGTGATTCTCAAACAGTTCTACTTATCTGTGTAGCTAAATTTCTGTTCGAACTAATAGTAGACTAATCATAACATCTTCCTAAATGATCTTCTTATTTTAATATCTACATTGAGGAACAGTGGAGCCAAATGCTCTCAACACATTCTGAGACAAAAAACTTGGAAGGAGTGGCTGAAACATGAGAGGGTTTTATCACCATTCAGACAGACCTGAACAGGCAAGAAATTTGTAAGAACAGGAACCACATGAAATTAAACAAGGAGACATGAAAAGTTCTGCATCCTGGGAAGAATAACCTGGACACCAGTAATTACAAGGAACTGATGGCCCAGGACCCAGCTCACTCAGGACCTGGGTGCTAGTGGCCAACAAACTGACCATGAGAAAACAATGCTCCCTCTCTGTAAAGAAAGCCAACAGCCTCCTGGGCCAGGGAGATCTATCTTTTCCCTATCCAGCACCTGACCTGCTGACTACGGTTCTGGGCTCCTCAGTGTAAGGAAGACATGAACTTTCTGGAGCAAGCCACATGCAGGGCCACAAAGAAGATTAAGAGACTGGAGCATCTTTCCCATAAGAGAAGAGGGCTGTGACTCTTTACCCTGCAGAAGAGAAGGCTCAAGGGAACCTTATCCACATGTATAAATACTACATAGGAAGGAAAGGAGAAGAGGGCACTAGACACTTCCCAGAAGCACCCACTAACAGGACAGTTAAAACACAATGAACGATATCTGAACATGAAAAAAAATACCTTTTTCACTGTACAGGTGGTCAAACACTGGCACAGATTTTCTAGAGAGGTTGTGGAGTGTTTTTCTTGAAGATACTAAAAACCCAGCTGGACATGGTCCTGCACCACCTACTCTGGCTGATTCTGCTTGAGTAGAGAGGTTGGACTGGAAGAATTCAAGAAGCCCCTTTAATTCTAAAGTGTTCTGTGATTCATCAACTTTAGCTTAAAGTTCCATCTTTTAAATTAAATAAATTATGTATTCTTTAATTTATAAGTATTTTCTTTTCGAGATTATCATACAGTGTCTGCCTATATCTTTTTAATTGATGTTACCTAAAGGTGGGACTTTATTACACGTTTATTGAAGTTGAGAAGCTTATTGTCATAGCTGGGGTTAAGCACTCTCAGTTTATGAAGAGTAGCTATGACATTTCCAGTCTTTCACAGGCTATGATCTTTTCAACATAATACTAATATACATAATACTAAGCATATCTAATCTTGTGGTTTCTTTTCCAAAGTAATTTGTATTCATGTAGAATGCAATGGGCGCTTACTAGTGGGATGTTTTTTGTGTATGTGTGTGTGGGAAGGTTTTTTCTGATGTGGTTTTAGACCCAGGATTAATTTTTCAGGGACAGAGTTGTTAATTTGCGGTTTTTATTAGATATAGGCATAGATATAGATATTAGACACATTACTGCTCCACAGGGGGATCAATCAGACACAAGGCGCTCTGCCAGAAACACACATTGTCTCTATAGGGCAGTAATACACACAGATGATCATGACTATCCAGTTGTATTTATTTAGTTATTTAGAATTGTTTCAGCTCCCCACTGTATCCTGTAGATCCAATTCTGAAAGATAAAAGGAAGACTATAAAAACCAAGGCTGAAGTTCTCAAAGCTGGAGAGTCAAGATATATACTAGATTAGAAAGGAATCTGAGTGGAAAAGGGGTTTTGAGTATTTTCTGATTACTTTAAAAAAACTCCAAACAGGTACATTTACTTTCAGAGTACCTCCAGGTATGTTTGCTTGACTCACCTGCCTTTCAGCCCAAACTACTCTCTGTAAACATCAGGGTAACAGTTGACGTTACAATCCTTTCCCTAATTTCTCTGTCTAACAGACACTTTGTTTCTAGATCCATTTGATAAGCCAAGGTCATACAACATGTGAAACCCCAAGCAAATCTAACTGACCTCTTCTCCTTTTCTTTCCATGTGGGAGCAAGGAAGTTAATGGGATTTACAGCACTGCCTTCCCTGTTCTGGCTGCTGAGCTTCCCACACATCCTTTCCCTCCTCCTACATTCTTCATTCCTAGTGCAAGCCTGCCGCACCGCTCAGCCCTTCCCCCACCTAGAAAGTCCTCCACACACTTAATTGGCTCTGTGGGTCTCTGAATTTCCCATCAGAGGAGCTATCTCTTCTCTTTGTCTTATAACCCCCAACCTTCTCACTAATGAGACAATCAAATCCTACTTGCAACTTTCCAAGTGCTCAATCAGGCTCCCTTGCCCTTTGCTACCCTCTTCACCCTTTGCCCCATCGTCAGCAGAGGCCATTCCTTTTATCTATCGAATGAATGTCTGAGAGTTTGTAAAATTTATATAAAAGGTACTAGCTAAGGCCTGATTTTCTACCTGCTGTAAAAGAGGAATATGATAAATCTGTATTGTCTACTTTCATGATAAAAGACTGTCAAAAAAGTTTGGTAAAACTGACCTTAGTATTGCACATATATTATTAAGTGTGCAGATGTATATATCCTTCCATCTGTATCTGATTTTTCTGTCTAATCCATGAATTGATTGGCATTCAGGTGATCCAGGCTCAGAATAGCCACAGAAAATACTGATGTTTCTGAAAGTGTTCATCCTGTCTTTGCTCTTCTACAGTGCAACTGCAGTGCAGAAATATTTTGTTTGGTTCACCTTATTTCTGCCTTTACGTGGCCTGATGCACTCTCTTGTGCCCTAAACCACATACTCTTTAGAGCAGGAATTATGTTGAGTCATGACTTTGAAATGGGATCTACAGGCTTGGTAAGGGGTTTGATGAGGCTTTACCCGCTATGCCCAACTCATGAGGAAAACAATATACTACACGTCTGAGTGAATGGAGCAGAGATGGTTTAAGGGGCATGTCTACCTTTTAATTTTGTGGGAAGTTTGATAAAAGTTCCTTTAATTTTCTAACTTTACATGTTTATTTCTCTCAAAACATCTTGTTGTCAAGAGAATGAAAAGTTTTGCAGAGAATTGTTGGTTTGTTGACCATAGACTGAGAGCCACTAGCAGGGGGGCTCTATCAGACATCTATACACATATATTTTTGTTTCCATTTTACTTAATTTTCAGAGGTTTTCTGATGTAAACGATACAAAAAATTAATTTTATTTATTTATTATTCCAATGGATTTTTTAAATACACTATTTTAATATTTCCTGAAAGCAAAAAGAAAGTTATCCCTTTGGGTACACTATTTGCTGTTTTTCTTACTCCATTTACTTACAGCAGCCAAGGCGCAGAAAGAATGCCAAATGATAAGGAATACACACATGAAATGCTCATGGAATATATAGCCCTGCCAATTTTACTGAAGAAATTCACTAATGAAAGTGATAGCTCCAGAAAATGATATTTTTTCCTTGAAGCCCAACTTTTGAGTGCCTAATTCCTGGAAGTGTCATCATTGCCCAAGGTGAAGAGTCCAGACTTCCTGCAGTGTTCACATAGTGGGTTCCACCATGTAGATGATGACTCCTTGTCTTTGCTCCCCAACAGAAGTGCAATGCCTTCTCTGGAAGCAGGGCACCTTCATGTATCGCAAAACTAATCCCTTGTCCTTCTTGAGGAAAAGGGCAAACCATTCCTTGGGGGAAACTGGCACTGCCCAGTCTTTCCCCAAAAGAAAGCCACCAGCAGTATGGCTGCTGATGGTAACAGCTCTATCACTTAACAGCTGGGTTTAAAGTGAGTTAGAAATTCTTACAAATCCCTCTGTTCCTCACAAAGCAATAAACTGAGCAGACTTTGGATTAAATAATAAATGTATAATTATGACAGCTTGGAAAAATATAAAATTAGTGGTGCTGCAAGAATATCTCTTATACTTGTCTTTCAAATAAAATATAAGCTGAGCTGCTTTAACACACATTAATAAAAATATATTTTTAAAATTGAATAAAAGAAGTATGAATATTCTTAAAATAGAAAGCAGATTTAGACTTCTAGGATTCTCATTTATAACTCAGAAGATTGCTCCTTTTTTTGCTATATCTCTGAAAATCCTCATCTAAAAAAGTGCTTTATATATTCTTCATTCATTTTCTTCTCTGCCTATGAAGTCATAATCCCCTTTCTAAAAAGTCATAATCCCATTTCTTTAAGTATCCTAATTAGCAGGTCACACAAACAAACAAACAAAAAGAAACTCCAACTGATTTTTTTTTTTTCTTTTGCTTTGAAAGTTTTCTGGAATACAGTGAATAGCACTGTAATTTTTTTTTCTTTCAGTTCACACTGATTGCTGAAAGAACTGGAAATCTCCTATCATAGAAATGTCTGAACTTAGTGATGCAGTAATCTGTAAAGCAAGATTAATTTCTGCAGTGACAGAGGGAAGAAATTAGTAAACAAATCACTTTGAGAATGTATAAGAAAAATATGTTCTCAGAGACCCTTTATTACAACACAGACAAAAAAAGACCCCAACGTGTAATATGTCAACCAGAAGGGGAGAAGTGTTCGCAATGCGGGCTTTAGCTGGTCAAACAGATGGAAAACTCCACTGAGTCCTTTACCAGCCACGTGCCAGTCTCTAAATGACAGCACAAAGTCTGGACTGTCCCTTAATGGGACACTTATGTCTCTGAATTTATAACTGCCATACCACAAGATCACACACTGGAATAGCCTGAGACACTGCTTGGACACATACCTGATCATCATTACAGTATTGTTCTTGCATGCCAGGGCTTTAGAGGGAAATGATTAAATGATATTATACACCCACCACTAACTAACTGCTCATAGCAGAATGGGGATTTTTGAGTGGCTGGCAGAACATGATTGTAGTCTAAGAGAAACAGATTTGGTAGAATAGTTTCAATTACGTACCTAAAGAAAGGTTCTGGACTGAATACAGCCTTATCAAATGCAGTTCACTGAGTCTGAAAGCAGCTGTAAATTCAGTGGTACTAGGAACTGCAAACCATGTAATTTGAAAATGTTCATCATCCAGTATGCCCTACAGAATATAGACAAGGCCATTTTAGTGAAACAAGCAACTCGGAAATGTCTCAAAGTGATGGCTATTCAAAAAAAGGTGAAACAATTGTTGTTACCTATTGCTTTAAAAACCCCACAGTTTAGTGCAGTGATGTAAGTGAAAGTTGAACAGTTCCCATTGCATTTACTCCCAGGCCCCATAAATTTTTGTCATTGTAGGTGGCGGAAAGGCTGAAATAGATGTGATGAAAAACAAAAATGTGCAAAACCTGCCAAGCCCTCTCCCTTGCACGCAGTCCTTCATGGCTTATTCTGAAACATATGCCATTGTAAAACTGTTAGGAGCCTCTTAGGATCCCTGAGTCCAGCAAATTAATAGCCTGCACCACCCTTTGAATATAGAAATATGCAAGAGAGTCCTATAAGAAACAGTAAAGGAGTGAGAAGCAGTAGGAGTGCAGAAGTTCAGGGGGAGTGCAGAAGGATAAAAAATCTCCTGCTGAGGTTTCCAAATACAAAGTTTTCTACTAAAATCACCATACTCATCTGGTGGAAAAAAGGGCCCTAAAATACTCCCACAGATGTCTCCTAAATACTGGCTTTGTTTTAATTCCAGCAGGGAAGCCAATTTACAGTGATGCTTAGGGCACAGGTGAACTAAGATTTTCTGGCTCAGTAAATGGAGGGAAGCTCAAAAAGACTGCATCCCTCCAACAGTACTTTCTTTGAGGCCTAAAAGAGGATTGAAAGTTTTCAAAGCTAACTGTTCAAATGAAATGCTGGGGAACACATATGTGTTGTATTTAGAAATACAGTCAACCCATTCAGCTCCTCAACTTCAATTATGCTTGAACTGCTGTAAATCACTGTTTTATGGTGACATAGAATTGATTTCTTCACAGATGAACTTTCAAGTTTGTTAGGTATTCTTAAGAAATTCTATGACTGTAGAAGAGAAATGTACATAAGGAATCTAGTTGTTACAATTTTTTACATTTCAGCTGGCTTTACAGGTAAAAGGAGCAGAAAAGGGAAAATAGAAAATTATCTTTAAACGTTCCCCCTTGAGAGTACAAATTTGAGTTCCCTGTATTTCCCCAGGTCTTACAGGTCAGTGTAGGATAAAGGCATAATGTCCCCTTTCCCTTCCCCCATATATTTGCCTTTCTTATTCCAACCCCTAAACTCTCTCATTTTAATGGTTTGCAGGAAGACACATGGATACTAACAATCTACAGCCAATTAACCAGACTTGCTTTACTTCATTGTATTTATCAGGTGCATAAATTCTGGGGGTTTTGCCCCAAATAAAAATTAGACAATACTTGATTTAATATCAATACTTTATGCTAGTCTTAGTTCTTCTCCCAAGACTTGTAATTAATTTTTTATGCAAATTTCAAAGCAAAATAAAGTGTTTTGTCCTCATTACATGTAATAAAATGGAAGGCTTACAGACCTTTTGAATCTTTACCGCAGCTTTATGCTCCTGCTTATTGCTGCTTCAGAAGCCGTTGCTTCCAGATGTGATAATCCCAAAGGCAGTTCCTTTGGGAACAGAAATACAGGGAAGTTCGAAGAGGCTGCCTGACTCTGTACTGAAGTCATCTGCAGTCAGTGCTTATGAAAAACAAAAACATGTACCTCCTGCTCATAGCATGTAATCAGAGGTAATTAGAGCTAATTAGCTGTCCGTATGAAAAGAAAAAAGAAACTTCTCTCTTCTTGAGAATATTGTAAATTACCTGAAGAATACATGCACTATCTATATTTTACTGTCAGCATGTTATTTTAAAATTCTTTTTTTAAAAGAAAGTGCAAATCAGAATTGTTAAATGCTCATAAAACCCCTCCAAACTTGGTGCCTAAGTATCTCATTATAGCACTTCCTGCTAGAGTAATCCATATATTGGCTTGTGAGCTAGTTGAAAAACAGACCTGGACAGGTTCACACTACATATAAGAGTCTGCTTAAAATTGAACGGTTTTAAGCTTCAGGACATTTTTCATGGGTCTTTAGGGAGCTGGTTCAGAAAAAATGTTGCAAAATATCTAAGCATGAAAGCAATCTGAGCACTGCCTGAATGGTTTAGCAATCTCTGTTCCTGGAGATAATTGTTTGCTTTGCATGTGTATCTTCAGAGTCAGGAGTCCTAAAGATCTTATCAGGAAACTTCTCAGAGCTAGCATGAAATAGTGTGAAATCTCATGGTGAAGTAAGCTTGGTGGTTCTGCCACAAAAAAGATCATAGGTACTTGCAAAATTCTTTTTTTTAGGTTTTTGTGCATCTTCTTGACCTCCAAGTAGCAGATACCCCCCATAGCTCACTGGGTATGGCACTAAATGAGGCACTGGGTAATCTGATTTTAATTTCTGCCTTCTGTCAAGAAAATATTCTCACACCAAGATTAGATCACTTGGTTAGTGGAGATACACTACAATGAAGCAATAAGACTTAAAGAAAAAGAAAAGAAATAATTGGAATTAAGGTAGAGCACAAATAACCATTTATTATTTGTATCCAAAATGAAAATGGTTGTAAGGTATCTTGAGAAAATGAGTCAGGAATTTCAATTTGACATTTAAGTAGCTTTCCTATTACAAACCTCATGTCTGACCTTGATGAATTTTCCATTGCTTGAAATTTTTTATCAGGCTAGGAAGGCCTTTAAGAAGAGATGCCTTTACAAGCCTTTAAGAAAAGAGGTATGGGGCATGATAGAATGGCAGTTAATGAGATTAAGATAACGGACAAAGATATAGAAAAGTTAATTTTCCTGGCTAGTTTAAGTCTAGTGATAAATTCAGAAGAAGAAATTTATTAATCTGATACTAAGATCAAATCAATAGAAAGTACTAAAATGCAGAATGTTTTTTATTTAGACAATAGTGTTTCAGAAGTTCTTTCCTTAATTCTTTGTAGGAGACAAGTGTATTTAGGCCAGAACTCTTATAGTGTGGACCCTTCAATCCACCAGAAGCTTTCAGAAGTCATCATTATAGAGAGCTCACTTACAGAACTCTTGATAAGTGTCTTAGGGTGATTTTATAATAATACTGTGTTTACCTATCGTCTGCTTTATGCCCAGAAATGGGTCCCATAGCTTTAAGCTGGGTCCAGAAGAGGGGGGAGAGAAGCCAGGCGAATTCTTCAGGGCGGTTTGTGTTCAAGGACTCGCACACACTCCCCCGCGCTCTCACCCCTGCAGAGCTGAGGGAGCGCCTTCCTGCTTTTAGCCAGCCTGTGAGCTGAGGCAAGAAATTTTCCCATACCGGCACACCGAAATCCCCCGGTAACAACTTCTTCCTCTTCTGGAACTGTTTGGCCTAGCTGTGATCCGAGAACCAGATCATCAGACCTCGTGGACCAGCAGGGAGGCTGCGGGGACACCGCATCCCGGCCTTGGGCCTCGGGAGGATCCGAGCCAGCTACAGAGGGAACTCTAAATCCACCAGCTTTCTCTGCAGAGAGGAGGTTTATTATCTGACATTACTCATATTTTTCCTGTGCCCTGTGCTGGCGTTCTGCTTGTTATTTAAGTAGTTTTTTCACTTTTATCCAAGAAATTCCTTTCATATTGGTGAGGGAGGGAGTGCTGAAATCTGTCTTCTGTGGAGGAGAAGGACGTTTCCCCCTAAAGTTATATGCATAATGGCTAAGGTGCATTTTTGCTGCATCATCATCATCATCATCGTTATCATCATGGTACTAAACAAAACTAAGTGAACTTGATGATGGCTGAGTTTTGCTAGCATGTTTTTTTTTTCATGACATGAAGGACTGTGGAAAAACTCAGTGCATTATTTCATTTGTAGTATTGCACACTAAAGTTGGTGTGATAAATCTACTTAGTAGTGTGAGGTAGCTCAAATGAATCTCTATGCCCAAAAGAGATGGTATTCAGCCTTACTTCTCCAAGTAGACCAACTTTTCAAATCAGTTCATCTTATCTGATAGAAGGATATTAAAATTTCAAATTTCCATCCAATATGGCACTTAGGTACAGAAATAGTCAGAAGCCCTTTTTTTATTTGATATAAAAGAAATTGGATTAGAATGCCAGTTTACCACAAAGCCACCAGATATTTTGTCTAAAAGAAAATGGATATTTTCACATTAGTCAGACTTGAGACAGAATTTTGGAGCAGCAACAATTTTTTTTCCTGACCAGGAAATACATGCATACATACACATACATACATACCTGTATGTATGCATATATATATATACACACACACACACATATTACTCCTCTTTTGTTGCAAGGACCATGTGATGTAAAGAAGGCTTCTCTGTGACAAAACTGACAAAAAGTATACTCCAAAATTTACCCCATAAAAATCATAAATATTTTAGGCTTCTGAAGGGCAATGAAAGTAAATTAAAATGTTACTTTTCTGTACAAGCCTTTATGGAGATTGGGAAGATCCGGGCCCGGAACTGTTGTCAGAGATACAATGGGGGATTTTAAATGTCATTTGTAAAGAGGAACAGCTAAACTCCTTCACAACATTATCCTAGAAACTGCTCCTGAGGGTTAGATAATTGCCAGGGAGATCCCACTGATTGCACAATGATTACATCAGTCATCAGATACCTAGAGGTGTGACAGTCTGAACAGTAGGGAGATATGGTTGAAAGGATAAACAGAAACCAAATGATAGCACTCAAATGAACAGATGCTGGTTTAAATTTTTTCTTTGCTTTTCAACTGGAATCACAATTTATTTTCTAGTAAAAATAATAAATACATTCAGGTATTCCTCATGTTTAGAAAGAGGGAAAAGTAAATTCTGGCAGAGAAAAAGAAATGGTTTTTTTTGTTTAGATTGAAGTACTGTGGATGTCCTAAAGCTATACAGATAAATGCAAACACTGCCTGCAGTTGCATAATTTCATGTTACCACAAGTAGTACTCTCCCAATAAAAGTAATAGCTGATTGTATGTTTTGGAGACCTGAGGTTAGAATATAATGTGATATAAATAATTTGTAAAATTTGATACTTCCTCTGAATGCTGCCTGCCCCCTGAGGCCCTCCACAGACAGCTGCTGCTTTTATCCAGCCAAGCTAGCCACACCGTCACCCCTCTTTTTCTCTGTTCATATCTGAAATGTTTACCAAATCATTGTCCAGCATTTCTCTGCCATTGCAAAGAAGCTAAAACTTACTCACTGAGTCTCTTAGGCAACACATAAAAATCAGATGTGGAAGTAGTGAAAGTTAACATAAAGGCTTATTGTAAGCATATGTCACTTTCATTAGTCCCAAAATCTCTATGCTTAATGCAAAGTGCCTGGTATAACCACTAGCACATACCATGTGCAACTTTGAAGAATAATAAAGGTAAAAAAATCCACCACTGAACATGCTCTTACAGAAGCGTCTAATAACTGAAAAGGTAATAATATATTACTAGAGGATTAAGCTGTTTACAGCTATTTTAATCCTTACAAAGGAAATGAAGGGAAAAAAAGAAGCACTTGTGCTTGCTGCATATGTTGTTTCATAGGGAGATGGTCACAAAGGTAAAGAAAAGGGACAGGGTGTTTGCTTGTGAGACATTTTACTGAGTTTTGACAACTTAGTAGAGATGAAGTAGTACATACAGAGTTTATTTTCAAATGGAAGATTTTATATTTGGTTTCAAAAAAATAGTTGGTTTCCAAAAAACACTGCTCAAAAGCACAAGACAATAGGTCTTTGGATTAGTATACACAGAAGATGCTTCTGTATTTGTAGAATGTATACTATTTCATTTTTGTTTAATGTGAGGCTAGGTATAATGCCATGTGTAGTGAATTTCTGTGTCAATAATTTTCACGGCCTAATCTTTTCTGCACCCACTTATTGATGAGGGAATTTTCAATTGCCAGTACAAGTATGTAAATTTTTCTTGAAGAATTTAGTACCAAGTTTGGACACTAGTTTCAAAATTAAGTGACCTGACATCCAGAATGATGGAAGTTACACAGCGTTTTTGGGGAAACAAAGACAGATTCAGGTCAATCAGTGACAAATTTCTTCATACTCCACTCCCTAATAGTTTCTTGTCGTCATTTAGGGCAATAAGTCAATTAATATAGAGATGCAGACACTGAGATAAGCTCAGTTGGTCAGAGCATGGTGTTAATAAAGACAAGGGTGTGGATTTGATTCCTGTATGGGCCATTCACTTAAGAGTTGGACTCAATAATCCTTGTGGGTTCATTTCAATTTAGAATAGTCTATCATTTCTGTGAATACGGCATGCATTTCTTCCTTTCTTTTAAAACTGGTGCTTTCCTATACTTGTATAATAACGACCATGATGATACAGGGAAAGAAAAGTTAAGAAGAAAGAAACTATTGGCAAGGCCTGGACAGGCTGTGAGTAAGACTGAGCTGCATGCAGGTGAGATTTGCAAAGGCAGCAGAACTCAGGCACCAAATTCAGTCTGCTGCATGTGGGTCAGAGAGCTTATCCCGTTCCACTATAAAAGGGGAAACCGGGAAGGGTTCTTTTGATAGATTTTTCTGACGAAAAACCAAGCCCGAATCCAGCAATATTATATCTCAGAATCATTTATTGAAATTAAATGAAAGATGCAAACCCAAAGACAAACAAACAAAAGAAAACCAATCAAGTGTTCTTACAAAAGGGAGGGGAGGAGGAAAAAAACCAAGAAAGAGGAGCAGAGAGAGAAAAGAAAGAGAGAGAGAAACGGGAGACAGGGGACAGCATTACCACAGAACCCCGGCCATGTGTTCGGCAGACGGAGCGTGCGTGTTGCGAACTGCCCGGTGCGTTTGTGTGGCTTCCGCAGCAGGCTGGGCGCGATTTTTCAAGTGGCGGCAGTGGCGTGTCTCCAACGAGGCTCTGGCTGCGGAAAGCGGTGGCTAGAGCTGAATGCAGACGGCAGGCAGTGGCTACAAGGCATGAGGTAATTCCCGGGATCGGCACAGCAGGGCGAAGCAGGCTGTGGGCAGGCAGCAGCTGCGGGCAGTGGCTACAAGCTGCGAGGCAGTTCTCGGAATCGGCACACCAGGCACGGGCGGGGAAACAGAACCACAGGGAGGAGGGTGTGAATGCGGGAGCAGAAGGGGCCAAGCTGACCCTCCAAGCAATCCAAAGCAAGAGACCAAGACAAAGGCAAAGACCCAGAGACAAAGAACCACCGGGCGCTGCAAGCCAGTTGCTTTTATGTGTCCCCAAACTTCTCCCCCACTCGGCTTCGCGGGCCCATTTTTGGTGGCCATTTTCTTTTCTTCACTTCATTTGTGACATACGTTGAGGCGTATATCTATTGGTCCCTCTCAGAGCTGCTGGAGAGAATGACCTGCTTTGGTCAGCAAGCCATTCAATACTAAGCTTCAGGTCAAATATTTTTAAAAACTTGGAAAATTTACTATTGAAAGGATGTACTTTGGGCACATAGTGGTCTTTTAATCTGTTAGAGTCTCTTAGTGAAGGCAGGATTTCTTTCAAAACTGTATCCTGTAGTCATATTTTTGATGAAGAAATTACTTTGTGACTTTCTACAGTCTGTGTTGTGAGCCTGTATGATCATAATTGTCCCCTGTGGCCTTAAAATCCATTACACTATTCTTGATAACTAATTTTGCCAAATGCCACAAAGGAATGAAGGAATATTTGCAGATTCCAAATCCCTTCCGCATTTCCCGTGACAGTTTTACAGATACCTAACTAAGCTTTAACATTGCAGAATCATGTATTCGTGGAATGAATGAAACTGGGAGGGACCTCAAGAGATCATCTGGTCCAACCTCACTTTCCAAGCAAGGCCACCTAGGTCCAGTTGCCCAGGACTCTGTCCAGGTGACTTCTGAATATCCCTAAGGATGGAGACTCTACAACCTCTCTGGAAAACCTGTGCAAGTGCTGCATCACCCTCACAGTGAAAAAGTGCTTCCTGATGTTCAAAGGGAGCCTCCTGGGTTTCAGTGTGTGCACATTGTCTCTGGTCCTGTCACTAGGTACCACTGGAAATAACCTAACTCAGTCCTCTTTGCACCCTCCCCTCAGGTATTCATATATATTAACAAGACTCTCTGACGGCTCTCTTCACCACACAAACCAGTGCCAGATCGCTCAGCCTTTCCTTGTTTTAGAGATGCTCTTTTCCTTTACGCATTTTTGTGACATTGGTTGGGCTTTCTCCAGTATTTCCATGCCTTTCTTATGCTAAGGAGCCCACTACTGGATACAGTACTCCAAATATGGCCTCACCAGTGCTGTGTAGTACCTTGAGTGTTTCTAGGGATGAGGCACCTACCAAATCTTTGAAAAAAACAGTGTTCCCGTGTTTCACCAACCTCATCGCAATAGACTTCTTCCTTATATCTAATCTAAATAAACCTCCTTTAGTTTAAGAAGTCAAGGAAGCTCACTATCAGCACTAAGCTGTTTGTTCTCTCCTGTTTGCTCGATCAGCAGGAAGCTGTTTGCTCTGCATGCTGGGTTTATCTGCGTTCACTGAAAATCCTGTGGCAAGATTGTGGCAGCACAATGAGGAAGGTATTTAGGTATACGTACCTATAGCCTTTGGGGATGTAATGACAAGTGTGTATTCCAGTGTAGGGAAACATCCTGAACATCCTTACAGTGACAGCATGATTAGCTACTCTGATATTTTCGGATAAATTTCATTATGTTTTCAGCCTGATGCTACTTGAGAATATCAAGGTGTCTTAATTGTATTAAGTTGCTTAATATTTTACAATCATCTTAGTTTCAGATGGAACTGAGTCTTTGGTTGTATATTTAGTTGCAATCTATCTATCGTTCTGGTATCTACAGCAGGTAAGGTATATCTATCAGGTATGTAGGTGCTGCTCTAATGTGTATACACACAGAAATACACAAGAAAATACATCAAATTATGTGTATCTAGAAGCTGTGCTCTCAGTGCTTCCTTGCAAGTCAGGGTACAATGATCTCAAAGACCCTAATAAGTTAAAAAGGGTGGTTTATGGCATTGTGATTTACCTTAGATGTGAAAATGCACACTTTCAAGGAAGTAATTTTGTTTTGCAAGTGAATGGCACCTATTTCATCAGCTAAGAGATCAAGTCATTCTAAAACAGGAAATTAACACTGAGAACTTATCTGAAAATGCCTCAGGCAACTGATTCTCTTTCACTTAATAGGTGCAGACTGACTTTTCTGACATATGTTATACCAAAATGCAACCTGTTCCAAGGAAGCTAACTGGGATTTATCACGGCAGCAAGGTAAGAGGGAACAGGTCCCACTTGAGAGGAAATAGTAGGATGTTGGCCAGTAATGGCTTTGCATTTGCCCCTGTGTTCTGGGCAGTGCAGGTGGTCACTTACCTGGCACAGAGCCCCAGGAGCTGCACCCTGCATCCCACAGAAGAGGGCACCTGACCATGCAGGGGCTACCATGGCTCCAGAGTTTCCTATCACTGAACTCTTGTCTACTCTAGCCAGTGCTTGCAAACAAATAAAAGAAGAGTTTGGGGGTTTAATGACAATAATTTGCTGGTTATTTCCACTTTTCATTCTAGTTCTGTCATTGGCAGGATAGTCCTCTTGAGCAAATTAATATTCCTGCTGTAAATCTGATGCATGCAGGTTATGCATGCAGGTAAAATATGCTCTTGACCTCCAATAAGAAAACATTAGCACCTAATACTAATGTGCTTTTCAGTCTTTTTAAAAAAAAAAAAAAAAAGTTCACCATCCCAGGACTGTGCTGTCATGGGGCAGCTGCCACACTGCTATAGCCCCTTGCGGGTGTCTGGTTACCTAAGCACAAGTGGCTATGGAAGCCATCAACCACTGTTTCTTTGCTATCACAAAGTAAGACTGACAAACAGCCATTACTCCTGTTTCCCTCCCTTTTTTACTCTCTTTGGGGTGGTTGTGGTTGGGTTTTTTGTTTGGTTGGTAGGTTTTGTTATGGGGGATTACTTCCTCTTTTTTTTCCTTGAATTTTGGCCAGGCAACCTGGTGGACCTGTTCTTTCTCCTACAAGCAACTGGCTGCTGATTCTTTTCTAACATGACCAGACTGCAGTCTGAAGTTTTTGAAGGAACAATCATAGCTGAATTCCAAATGAGAGAGAAAGATATCTTTAACTGTGATTTCTTAATTTTTTAAAATATTTCCTCTTTTCCTTCCTTATTTTTATAAAATCTATTTTTTACTGGAACTTCATTAAGTTGTGGAGTGGTTTGTCAATTCTCATAATTTTTATCTTCCAGTTCACCAATAGGAAAAGAAGAAGGAAAAGAAAGGAAGGATCTTATGCTCTTTTCTGGCTGAAAAGGCTTGGATTTATACAAAAAACTTATCTTGCGAGAAGGTTTTTGTGAATGATCTTTAAGAAGTAATTTCCAAAGCATATAGAATGCTGCTCAGTTCTGAGTTTCTAGCTTGCATTTCTTACTGCTCCCTTACTTGCCCTTTTTTTTTGCCCCACCATTACTAGCTTCCATTAATAAGTAATCTTAAGGCAGTTATTTTATTCCTTAATACAAAATTCTTCCTTATTTTCTTTTGTATCTTAAGGTCTTTCAATATTTGATACCATCAGAATGTTTGCTCGTGCACTTTTAGAGTCACAGTACCCAGAAAGCCACAAATGGCATGAGACAAGGTCATAATATATGTGCTATTTGGCAAAGTCTCTGTCTTTCTCTCTCTCTCTCTTTTTTTTTAAAGGTATTTTGAATTATTTTAAAGGCGAGGCACTTTCTCTAATAACAGTTATGATTTTGGGAAGAGAGTTATCCTCGGTGGCTAAAGGATTACTGAATCATCTGCTTCTAGTATTAAATATGAAGGCGAGCGCTCTTCCTGTGTCATAAAAATAATTAGGAGAAAAATTTATCTAAGGGTTGACCCACATAAAACACCACTTCCAACAGAAAACTGACTTTCTTTCAGAGTCTTCCAATTAAGTTTCCTTGGCATCTGTTTAGAAAAGAAAACCTGCTTTAACTCTCTGATTTCGCAAGTAGACAATCCCAAACTTGTCATGTATTACAGAAAATAGAACAAAGTTGTCAGTGGTAGTTGTATAGATGGAACTGCACCTAGGTCATAGCAACATAACCGATTTTTAATATCTTTTACAACTTAAAATTGCAGAATAATTCAGATGGGATCTCAGGGTGGTGTCTTGTCTAACCTTCTGTTCACAGTAATATCAATATTGAATTTAGACCGCATTGCTCAGAGCAACTGTCCAAGGATGGAGGCTGGACAGCCTTTCTGGGCAACCCAATCCAATGTGCAACTTTCATCACTGCAAAAAAAAGGTTTTCATTGGTCCAGAACCCTAACACTTATGGCATCTTCTATGTTCCAGTGGCACACATCCTGGAAAACCTTCATCTTAAAAGCAGGCCTTTGTAGTGCTATAAGGTTTCATAAACTCCTTTTAGTCATGTGGATTCATTTTAATAATGCAGATCAGGTTTATCTACAGATTTAGGCAACATATCAAAATAAAGTGTCCTGCTTTTTACCAGATATCCTGTAGATACTATGTAATTCTAGTAATTGTTAATTTAATGTCAAGAGGCTAGTATGAACTAGTCAGATGAAAAAATGACAAGAAAACCTAGATTCTTAAGAAATTTTTACTTTTGTTTGTTTGTTTGTTTATATCCCCAAATTCTGGGACTCTGCTTTGGAAAAAAAATTAATTTGGTTTATTTCACATAACTTTCCTGCTTTAACTTTTTCTATAGCAAAAGGACTCTCACTGGAACAGAATTTTCTTTTGCACTGGAAGTCACTGGAAGAGTACCAAAACCAGTCTGAAGAAAAACAGGCAAAATGATACAGAAATTCAAATAAAGAAAATGCATTGGCTGATTCAATTCAAAACTCCTAATTTTCAGTCTCTGTCCTCTTTGATTTGAGGACCACTCATGCCCACACTCAGGAATCAGTCCAAAGGAGGGATGGGACTGCTTGAAATGATGATGTAAGCTCACATTTATATCTAGGGCATTAGGATTGTCTTCATTATCCCCAAATGGTCCCAAATCACTTTGGAAAATCAGGTGGAAAAACTCATTTTGGCTTGTTATTGGATCCATGAAGAATCCCTATACAATCTTCTTGCAGCCACGTTCAGCTGAAAAAACCTGAAAGTGTAAATACACACTAAATATTCTTTGAAAAATTCTGAAAAAAAGGTTAAAATGCTTCAATATTTAATGTTCATCTTGATTTATTTTGTATTTATTTATGTTTTAAAGAAAAGATGTGAGCTCCTCAATAGTGTAAAATTTCTAAAATAATTTATTGCATATATAACGTAACTTTACAAAATTACAAATTATTTCCATGCTGGCCTCTTTCACAAAATGAAATGAGACTAAATAGTCTCAGTAAGAGCTGGACTTTCTTCAGATTTTATATTGATAAAATACTCTATATTCTAGCCTGCTGAGTCCATGTTTCTGAACAACCATAAATAACTCTGTGTCTGATGCTTTTCTGTACAGGCAGACATACAATGATTATATGAGAAGCACTGATTCAAAGAATGGGTAGAGGCTTTAGTCAGGTTAAAAAAAGCAAATAATATAAAGGTTTCAGCATGAGCAAACCGTACAGACTTACAAATCTTTAAATGCGCCTAGCACAGGTTCTGAGGTGCTGGGTGAGACAGCTGCTGCGTGTTCCGCAGGATCCCTTCTCTGAGGGGCCCTGGGCGGGGCCGGACCCCTGCTAGCCAGCTGTTCTGCACCCAGGGCCCTGATGATGGCCAGGCACCTCCCTGCTCATGATGGCTCAGGCACCCCCAGAGGTGGAGAGGTGGCTCCCGGCCTGGAGAACTGTAGATTTTATTATCTAGACCCCCAGGGAGGAGAAGGGGCCCACACGGTGTACCAGGAACCGAGAGGGGGAACTTCCCTTCGGCTGGGGGTTATAAGGGAGTCCCGAAGGGGCGGAGTAGTACAACATAGCCAATGGGAAGAGAGGGGGAAAGGGGCGGGTAATACAAAACCAACCGCTGGGAACAGAGGGACAGGCCTGGGGGGTTTGGTTACATGTAGCAGGGGTACATGAATATGCATAAGAGTGGATGGGCGAGGCTTCCTCCAACAAACCTGGAGGGGGCTTTCTTGGACCAAACCGTGGTCTCTTGATCTTTTTTGACCTCCCCGCTCCCAGCTCATTGCAACATACAAAAAGACCAAAATAATGAATAGTGGTATATGTACACAAACCAGCTGTAAAAAGGATCTAGTTAGTACTGAGGCATCGTAAGAAGCATCATTATCCAAATAAACCCCACTGATGAGATTACTTACACATTAATCAAGCTTTCTAAAATCTATCTAGATAATATGCCGAACAGATCAGTCATTCCTGGTTAAAGGAAGCCTGAAACCTGGCTTACTCTCATGTAACAGAGCCTAAATGAATATAGGATAAAATCCAGTTGGATGGGCAGCCCACTCTGCACTACTTTGCAAAGACAGCCAAAAGACTCCTAGTTTCATAAGCATTGCCTTGATGAGGTACCAAGTGGATGTCATAAGAAAGAACTGAACCATTTCTGACACACTTGTTTTCTAAATGATCCCTGTCCTGTGAATTAGTGCAATCTAGTCATGCTACACCACAAGCACAGCATGAGCCTGACTGTGGTGAGGCACCTGCACCTATTCATGCTCACACTGTCTAAACACAGCCCTCTCCACAGTACTTCCTTTAATTTGTCTTCATAAGGAGAGAGACACAAGTGAATCAATGCTTTCTGCTCCTTTAGGGGCCCATGGGGCGAGAAGGAATGTGAGGGGGTCTGCTCCAACTAGCACAGCCACAGCTCCCCACGTCCAACTTCACATGAAAGTCTCAGAGCCCAAAGACCTGCCAAGGACAGCAAAGCAAAACTGGAGGACCATCAAATAGGTTGACTGGTGAATTGAAGATCCACTGTCATTTTCTATTGATGAAGAACATGATGAAGAACATTTTCTAATGCTCTCTTGTTTTTCCCACACACAAAAAGTGTGGAGTCAGATTTACTGTAAGGGTTAATCTTCACTGGTCCATTGCTCACTAAGTAGTTCTTATATCAGCAACATCTCAGCTACTACAGCCTGGGCCAGTCTGTAATTCACTCTGTTTTGTTTCCATGTTTTCTATTTTAGATCCTACCTAAGGGAAAAAACCACATATATTTGCCTATTCTAGACAAAACACAACAGGAAAAAGAAAATTATGCTGACATTTCAGAGAAAGCAGTGTTTAGTTGAGGTTTTTCCCTGTGTGACGCAGATTTCTGTATATTTAATTAAAAAATACTCCTTGAAAACTCATCTAAATTTTGTTTTGGTCAGAGATTGGAGTAAACGAGGTCAATATCTAACAGACTAGTACATATATGAATACTCTGTAGTTAAAAATCCAGAGACAATCTATTACATTAATTTATGCAGAAGGAAACAATACATTATGAAATCCAAACCAATATAGAAAAACAGTCTTCTTCACGAGTAACAGCTTGAAGAGAAAGGTAACTTAATTTTCTTAGTCCAAAGAATATGGGTAGAAAACCAAAACAAGTCTTGGTATGCAAAAGCTCTTTCAAGTCTGAAAGAGAAGCTGGGTAAAATATCCTGCTATCATTTCAGATATAAGTCTCCATGCTCAGAAAGTTGCCCTGTTTGTCTAATAGATGGGCTTAGTTCTGTCTGCAAATTTTTTCTGTTCATATCAGCCCAAATTATGGTTCCACTATCACTTCACATGGACAGATAAAAATCCAAAACAGCCAACCAGAAACCAGCCCTCAGATATGATGTTGGTAGAATCATTTAAAAATGCAATAGGAAGGTGTGTTACCTGGTTGCTTTAAGAATGTCTGTTAAAATAACTACCTTGATACTTTGGTATTAATAGTCCTCAACATCTAGAATGTCTTTTGCCTTTTTTTTTTTACAAAAACTTTCTATAAAAGTTGTTGTTTCATAAATGTGATGACAAGCACTTCTTTAGCGCCACAAAATATTTCAGGATTATTCTTTCTTTTCAAGAAGATGATAATTTAGTGTTTGGCCAAGCTACACGTGCTACTTTTTCCCTGCATGTTCAGCTTTGTTGTTGCATTAAAAATTAATCATACTTCACATAATCATCTTGAATTTAGATTTGGATTGCAAAGTTAATGCCATATGTGGCTATGAGTATCTGTGAAGGAGCTAGAATAACCACTTATAGGCAGTTAGTGATTTAGAGAAGTGATTCTTCTAACTGTAATGTTAGGGGCTTAGAAGCTTGTTTTCAGCATTTGATTTTGTGTCTTAATCTAGCAAAAATAATCTCTTCTTGCCACTAGCTAAATATCAGCAGAGAGATAAAACATGTCCATGAAAAACAGACAGATTACTAAAACAATAAGGAATCTAAAAGCTTCTTATTAAAAGCATATTTTAAAATCAAAACATGAGAAGTATAAAATGCACTTTTAAAATATAAGAAATAATTCCTCTTGACAGTTTGATAATAATTTTCTTTTTCATTAAACTATAGGATGGTATGACAAAAATGCTGAATAGTTCCCTTTCTTTTTTGATCTCCAATTAGGGGTTAAGAAAATTGATATGAACCTTGAGAATAAGTTTCTTGATTGCTGTCAGAGCTTAAAGAAAAGAAATTAACTACATTAATACATACAAATACAGAAGGACAGTTGAATGTGCTCAAAGTGGCAGAAAGGATATGGAAAAAATACATGGTGGTGTAATAAGTAGTTTGATTCTGTTTCTGTGGGTTTGGGATGTGTAGACTGTCCTAGGCTGACAGAGGGTACTTAATAGCACTTGGTCCTTCTCTCTCACATTTTTGAAATATCCTGTATATGCTATAAAAATGTTTTTAAGGACGTTCTCTGCTTATTGACTCTCTCTGCCTCTCTGGCATAGCTCTCCTTTGTCCATCAGGACAGCAGTAATTTGCTTTAGAAGTTGCAGCCTAGAAACTATAAGCCCTTTCATAGTAAAATCATGCTTTCAGAATGATAAAGAATGAACTTCAGCTACAGAATAAATTCTCTACTCTGATGCCTCAAGAACATACTCTCTAACAAAAAACATACTGACAGAATACAGTGATTCTGATGCAAAAACGTATGCAGTTGAATTCCCTATTGTTAGAGGTGACGGTACATGACCTAAAGGTATTTCCTACAAATTGATCCATTTACAGAAAGACATCGAGTTTTGTGTGGATAGAAAAGAATGTTCGTTGCTGTTTCCTTGGCTGACCTGTTTATAAAGGCTGTAGTTATCTGTTAAAGGAAAGGACAACAGAAGCATGAGATAGTGGCATCAACAACAGCTGAGAGATTTGAAACCTACCCCAGAAAGTGCAGTTTCTTGATTGTTGTTAATGACTGGCTTTGTTATGTTTTCCAGTGTTGTTTTGGCATGCATCCCCCTCAGTGCTGTGGCCGTACCCCTTACTCAAAGTTGTCTGCTATTTTACCACCTGCTCGCTCCCTTGGCACAGCTGGAAGTGGCAGGAGTAAGTTTAAGGGGTTGCTGTACCACATGGACCTTGCAATCTTCTCATACCAGCTCCGAGCCCAGACCTCTTTCCTGAAGGTGAGCTATATTTCGTTTTCAGCTACCATATCCCAAAAGAACCTGATAGTAGTCTATAGTGACACCCCTCATTGTGGACCACACCAGTAAAGGAACACTCCCAGACCAAAGGACTCCAAAAGGAGGAAAAATCCACAGGGAATGAAGCGGTTGTAGTCCTCACTCAGGCAGCCATTCCTCTGCTGGGGACAACAGGACATGGTCTGGAGATAGTTCTAGTTCAATGCAGGTAGAGAGATATACCAAACTTGAGGGACCTAGTCAGTTCAATTTACCTGTATGCTTTGAGCAAAGGTGTAGATATTTGGCATAAACCCTGTCTTTCCTGCTTTTGAACATGGAAATTTTGGAATAGGTTTACAGTGAACTGCAACACACTCTGAAATGCTGCACAGCAGCAAATGTGTGTTCGTATTTGTACACTATGTGCAGACTGCAGAGGTGGCACCTGTGGGAAGAAGACAGGGACTGCCCTGCGCCATTCTGTCTCCAGCAGACATGTCACAGGACGTAGCTGAGCCCATCAGTGATAGTGATACCTCTCTGAAAATGCATTCCAGAAAGGTCAGAAAACACCTGACAAGTTCAGGGGAAGGGGAAAAGAAGGTGAAATAAAGAAAATGAGAAAAAGTAGAGAGAACACCACGAGCAGATTGAGCTGCTCCATGGTGAAGCAGATACCCACATGGCAGCCTGTGGGGAACCTTCACACTGGAGCCATTACATATTTGCTGAAGGAAACACAGTCTGTGAAAAGCCCAGGCTGGAGCATGATAAAGGGTGATGAGGAAAGGGTAACACTAAGAAAAAGTCCTGTACTTACCATAATCCCCTATTCACCATTCATTGTGAGCCTTTTGATGTGGGGTGAAGGTGAGAGTGCAGCAGGGAAGTAGGAACTGAGAATGGAGAGGAGACAAGGTGTTTTTTAATCTCTTTTTAAAAATATGAAAATTAAAAATATTAATAATAATTTATTATGGTTTCTAATAATTTGTTATCTAAATCTAATTTGATTTGAAATAAATTTAATCTAATTTCCCCCAAGTTGAGACAGGTTTGTCCAAGATAGGAATTAGTAAGTGATCTCCCAATTTTTATTTCAGTCCGCAAGTATTCTTATCCTATTTTCTCCCCCAGTCCTGCTGAAGAGTGGAAGTGAGTGAGCAGATGAGTGGGCATTTGACTGCTACCTGAGATTAACCCATCACAGTCTGCTATGCACGCATGTGTCTTTTCAACACAAATCCATTGGTGTCTTGTAAAAATGGGAACAGAAACATATTGGTTTTGTTTTAATGGTGACAAGGAAATGGATTTTACTCTTTATCTATCAAGCTCTTCCATGCTCATAATCTCAGCATGCCAGGATTTTCTCACTGACTGCAAAAGCCGTAAGCTCTCAGTTCCATTATTTTTTTCAAATTCATCACATCAAGATTTAGTTTTCGCTTTACTATCCTTGTTGTCAGATTAATGTGATGGCAGAAATTATTTTACAGTCTTGGATAGCTGAATTAGCTTTTTAAAGGTTAAAGATAGGAAGCTACATAATGCTACATAATGCATGAATAAGAAGTACCTTAGGGATAGGTTAATATTTAATATTGGTTTGAAGTTAATGTTTGGATTCTAATTTTAGTTTGAATTACTAAAAACATGGGTTCAGCCAAGTAACAGCAGCTGAACAACGTGGGGTTTTTTTATCTTCAAACTGGTAAGAAAGTGTTTGAAAAGGGCTTTATTGTAAGTACTTCTTACAATTGCACTGGAGAGCACTGCATAGGAGTGGTCATAATTTTAACTCTTACAGTTCTGTGCTAGCTGGAAATTAGGAACTGGTTAATTAAGGCAGTGTTATAGTGCTTCATGTTCCCAGTGGCAGTCCTAAAAAAGTAAATTATTTCAAATGAACATGCTGTGTTCAGACGGTAGCCTTGGTCATCTCTTCAGTGATTTTAAGTCTCCATTTTATTTGGCAGAGTGTAGGGCTAGAACTGCAGTGGTGATTTCTTATGCAGAGGTGAGGCAATCATAATATTTGGAGATTCTCCCCTTCCTGACCTGATGGATGCAATGTTCCTATCAATGTCCTAGTGAGATCTGAAGCTATTAACACCAGATGAAGCAGCAGCACCAAAACAGAGTCATTCCACTCTACAACTCCCTATAGCCCAATAAGTTATTACATTTGCACAGCATCAAGCTAATGTGGACTTAGTGTTCTAAGTTAAATTAATCCTTTGTGCAACTGATGTACAGCAACTACAAGCCGCTGTTTGTGATCAGAGGATTGAAAAACAAGCTCTGCAGGCCTCTGGTTATTTTTGGTGCATTCCAATTTGTACTTCACAGTGAAACACTATTCCCAGCAACAGAAAATTATTCTACAGTATTTCTTACCCATTCTGTTCAAGAATATAATTTACAGATGTGTATTATGTAGGATTTATTCACAATTTCATTAGCAATCCATGTAGAATAGATTGTAGACAGCAAATAAAGAAAGACTGGCCAAATGAAATCCTGTTTAAGAGAAAAACACTTGGCTTTCACTCTCTCATTTCATCAAAAATAAAACAAACCTTCCCCACCCCATTCCATTCCTGAAGGGCTCTATCTGATGTATTATAAATGATCTACTGCTTTTAATTAATGAATCCTAATAATTTCTTCAGACTCATATGTGAACCGTTGCTGCATGTTCCAGTGATCATTCTGTCATTACACTATCTCAGACATGAAGTTCTGTTGAATAGCTTTCCTAGAATTGAAGGTTATTTGAAAGAAAAAAACTCTTAAGAATGAAATAAAATCTCCATGAATAAAATAATATCCGTGTGAAACAGCACTGTCTGCTTCAGCTCAAAAAACCCCATAGGGCTTAAAACTGTACTATCAAGTAAATCAGAAGAAAAATTACTTACCTAGAAAAGTAGGACTGAAATGATGAAGACTGTATTCATTCACATATGCACAATAACATAACTATTGAGAGAATATGAGCAAATGATACATTTACCAGTAAAGTCCAAGTTTTAGAATAGCACAAGAGATTTTACGATCAAATATTAACTGGTCTTTCCCTTCAGTCTTCTGTCTTAATTTTATTTTTTCAGCTCTATACTCACACAAAATCAGAAATTCAGAACTTCTCCATTCAAAACCATAATTCTTTTACTGCTACAGAAGATCAGAGAGTAAAGTGTAATAGTGTCAATGCTACCCTGTCTTCCAAACACACTGGTGTAAAAACCTAAGCCCATCTAACCTATGTTGTCATATTCAGTCTTCAAAGCAAAATCCTATTACTCGTGTCAGTAGGACACAATCCCTCTGTTTGTTAGAATGAGTGATGGCGCTAGCCTGCTCTTGCATGAGTGCTGCACTCTATCTTGTGGAGCAACACTGGCTTCACAGAGCTGAAAAGCATTCCTTTTGTGTTGGGTGCAGGACTGGGCACACATTGTTATAAATATGACTCTTTTATCATAAGGCACAGTAACTATCACGATTAAGTATATTGGTTCGGTCCTTTAGGCCCACAGAAATCACGGATCTCTCTGTTGGAAGTGACACCAGGGATCTCCATCAGTACCAGGTATGCAGATGGTTTGTATGAAGTAGACATCTGCCTATTAAAAGTTGGACTAAAACAAAAAAACATGTTTTGCTTTTGTTCATTAATCACTACTTGTTGCTCCTATTCAAGTTTAAATTGTTGATGAGTTCTGCAAACTCTTGTTCTCTTTCCATGTGAATGGTTAGATTTCATGCTGTATTTTCACCCCACAACTAGTGGGCCTGCCAGCCTCTGGCTACTGGCCAAAAAATATAGATTTTATTGACTTGCATCTCAGAACATTGACAGTAAAAATCAGTTATGCTTTGTTTAAAATCAAAACAATTTAATTTTCTGTCCTTTGTTGTTGATAAGGCTGAAGTGCCCCATGTGGAAAAAGCTTTTGTGGATATCAAATTTTTGCACAACACAGTAGAATTTTATATCAGATAATTTACAGTGGTACCTCAGTTCCAGAGGACTGACCTAGTTTACCAAGACTGACTTACTATGACCAAGATGGCAGATTTTATGGAAAACTTGGGCAAACATTTACAGAAACCCTTCAATAGGAAATTACAGTTCTAGAAATTAAAAAGAGGGGGGGAAAAGGAAAAAAAAACCCTAAAAATCATCTAAATGAGGCTTTTAAGTCAAGCTCTTTTACAAAAAAACTAATTTCTGCAGGGCAAGTTAGCTTATAATGGCATTTTTAATAGAACATGAAGGTTTCCTTGTTTGGTTTGATTTAATTTTTGTTTTAAAGACATACATTTTTGGAACTCCATGTCCAATAATTCTTGTAAAATAGCTGTGTTATATGCAGTCTGGTAATTTTTCATTCATCTTTAGGCATCATTTTGGTTTATCTTAGTGGTCTCAGATGAGACTTGAAGAAATTTATTGGCTGTGTGTTTAGTAATGCTCCACTCACTTGCTGCTTCATGGTTCATATGATCTGTAGATTAAAAATTTTTCAAAGTCATCAAAGTAGCAACCAATGAAAAAATATTACTGTAAGTGAGAAAACAATTGCAGAGATTCATGAAAACCCCAAAGTGATTCTGCACATAGGTTTGCAGGAAATTTTCACTGGAAGTTTGTTTTGAGATCTGGTTATAAATTCAGATTTTTTTTCACTTTTTTTTGGTCTATTTTTTTCTGTTACTAAATGGTACTTTTCATGGTTTTGTAACTAAGCCATTAGATACAGGAGTTAGCCTATGAAATGGCTTCTTCATTTTAAAATACCATACAGGCCTTTGAGTGATGGGAAGGGTCCCAGATAATATAATGATTATTTACCTTTGCTGCTCCCCTTTTTTCCCTAGCTGAAAGGAGCAACCCCCCTAGCCTGGGAGGCAGAAGAGTTGATAACTTAACCGTTGTTCCAGGTGCAGCTGTTCTGATGCTGTAAGGCAGGGGAGTGAACTGGAGAGTCTTGAAATCTCAAGTGCTAGATCCTACTTCTGGCTTTTATATGCAGTGTGAAGCATTAGTTGGCACAGTCCAACGCCTGCTCTGTTAATGAGGTGTGTGCAGGGGTGCAGATGTGTACACAAAAATGTCATTTGTGGACCTCAACCAAATAGTTACGGGCTCTTGAGTAATGTTAAATTAGTGGCCTTCACGAGAACACTGTTTTATAATTTACTGGCTGAGAGTGCCACCATATATTGCTGTAACTGAGTCAGAAGAAAATAACGTGTGATTTCCTTTTGGGAAATGCCAATGTGAACCAAAAAACCCTGAAAACAACCCTTTAAACTTAATTAGGTATAGCTGAGTTAAAGAAAATACTCTGGGTACTAACAGGCTAGACAAAGTAGTTTGAGTTTTGAGGGAAAAATAATTCAGCAAAATGTATCTATTCAGTTCTGCTACAGGTGCTCTTTTTTTTTTAAAGGCCCATCTTAGCATCTGAGATCTAGTAGCTGAGAATAAATTCCATGCGCAAGATACATTAGGCTGAGGGAAACATCCATGAACGTTTGACAGAAGGAGGTGTCTGTAAAAAAAGTTAATATTTTGAAACAGTGTTTTTTATTTCTTTTAGTTCTGTCCTTTTCTTCTACAAATTAATTTCAAAAAAAAAAATTAAAAAAATTTTTTTTTTTTTAAATGAAGCACTGATAATGCACAATACAAAATGTACTACTGATGCTATGACAGAAGAAGTTCAGCACTAACTTATTCTTTCAAAAACTACATAGATTTCAAAGAGTTACCTATATTTTACTGCACTATTTATTTTACTTTACATCCTAAATATAGAGAAAAATAATGGGTTAATGGGAAATATATGTGGGTTCTTCCTCCTGAGAACCAGGCTGGCTCTGCTCCAGTAAAGCTCTCAACTTCTAGCACTAAATTTGTCCTAGAGATTGAGTACAAAGGCCTTTGAAATGTCAAGCCCTACACATTTACAGGGTAGGATTTTGCACGTGTGTAAACCCATGCAGCTTCCTTCACTGCTTTGG
>VZTA01027053.1:3112-16717 GCA_013398855.1 Mohoua ochrocephala
CTTTCCCAGCCTTCTTAATTGATTGTCATACCACCAACAAACAGGGAGCTGGGAGCTTGCTATACTATGTTAAGCATGGACCAAATAACTCGATTTCAGGCATCAAACACTCTCACTGAACCTATGAAAGCTTTACTTCCTGTCATTATTCTCCATGTTTTCTGTCAGTTAGAAAATTTAGGTTCACTACTGCTCCTAGTTGAAGAGTAAAGTAATTATTTTGTTAAAATCTGTAATCTAAGATTATGGATTAATTATTTATTTATTTACTGACATGTTATTGTCGGGATATTGTTTGTCTCCTTAAGTGCTTTTGTTTCTATGCTGATAAGAAACTTGCCATGTGTGACATATTTCTCGTATCTACGAAGAGCATTTCTTTAACCACTTAGACTCTACATTCGTGTACTGGTTTGGGCTGGGGTAGAGTTAATTTTCTTCATGGTAGGTAGTATGAGGCAGTGTTTTGGATTTGTGCTGGAAATAGTGTCAGCAGCTCAGAGATGTTTTTATTATTACTGATCAGTGTTTATACCGTGTCAAGGACTTTTCTACTCCTCACCCCACTCCACCAGCGATGAGGCTGGGGCTACACAGGAATTGGGAAGGGACACAGCCAGGCCAGCTGACCCCACTGACCAAAGTGGTGTCCCATACCATATGGCACCATGCTCAGCATGCAGAACTGAGAGAAAGAAGATGGAAGGGGGAGTGTCTGTAGCAATGGTGTCTGCCTTCCCTAGTAACTGTTATTGGTGATAAAGCCTGGCTTTCCTGGGAATGGCTAAACACCGTCCTGCTGCTGAGAAGGGCTCAATGAATTCTGTTTTGCTCTGCCTGTACGCGTGACTTTTGCTTCATCTCTATCTCATCCCACAAGTTTTCTCACATTTCCGATTCTCTCCCCCATTGCACCAGAGGGGAATGAGTGGCTGCCTGGTGCTCAGACTCCGGCTGGGGTTAAATTAGCAATTTGTCAGCATTGGTCAGTATTATGTCAACTTATTGACACTATAGCTTTGTTTTTTAGTCACTTTGTTTTGTAGGAGTATTGCATTAATCATAGAATTAGCCTTTCTTTTCGGGTTCTGCCCAAGTTTTCACAGTCATGGTTAATGCAGATGTGTACTTGCTGCTTGATCATATATATTGTTCTTCTGCGTGTCATCAAAAGAAAGATAAGGGTGAGAAATCTGTATTCATTTATGCCCTCAACAGACACAGTCAGGTGTCTGTGCTGCTTTGTCAGTACTATATCTATTAATGTTTATATTTTTTTATGTAATAGTGCAGCCAACTAAATAATATTTTAAGAATTCAGACCTTTTTTATTAGTGAAAAACTGAGTGCATTGTGAATCCCAGTGAAAAACACTACCTATTTAGTCTATACATTTGCTCTAGTTATTGTAAGGCAATAGGTCTCTCCAGAGATTGAAATAAAATGCCAGTACAGACATCTCTGATATGTGGATTGAGTGAGCACTGTCTCCCTTCCCCACCGTAAGTATCTGGTTGAATTTAGGTGAGATATATACCACACACATAGGATTTTGTGTGAGCTTTCATTATATCATACTGCTGCTACTGCAATTTACTTCTGCCTGGCCTCTGTAACAAATCTGTGGTCTCCTCACATTCTGCTCAGCGCGCTGCTGCTGCAATGGGTAAAAACAGCTATCTACCCTCCATGGTCAAAATTGCTGAACTCCAAAGAAATGAGAGAATATCATTTCCCAGCCATTGATTTATGACCAGCTTTAAATTTTTTCTGGTGCTGGGATGTTTACTAGAATTTTTTTATTTCTTGGCTTTAGCGGTTGGTTGGTTGGTTGGTTGGTTGGTTGGTTGGTTGGTTTTCACGTCAGATTTTCAGGATATTTTAAAAGTACTTTGTTATTCTCAGACCATCTTGTGTCAGCTTAGAATTACCTACATTACACTGATTTTAACAACTGAGTCAGGAATAATGATTGCTACATTCCTCCTTTATATACACTTCCATTTATCTGATGTTGCTTGGTCTTCCTTACCACCATTCTTCTACACGTCCACAATGTTGTGGTGTCACAGTCTACAACTTAAATACTTCCGTTTCTCTGTGTTGTCAAGACACAGAACTGTATTCCTTACTGGTGTACTTTACCAAGCATAAAATAAAACTTATGAAGTGCTCGCAGAAAATATGTTAGGATCTTATTTCTCAGTGGAAATATCAGTTCGAATCTCTTTCTATCTAGAAGTCTTTACTTAAAAGCAGAAAATAAAATTAAGAAATTAGACTACTCCTATGCTTCACAGAAGACTGCAATTTTATGGCCATTTAGCATTTTTTAACCTTTTTGTTTGTTTGTTTGTTTGTTTGTTTTTCTTGCCAAGTCTTTCCCTGAGCCACAGATGCCATTTCCTATTCAGCTGTTGCTCTGTTTCTCACAGACACCCTGCAGATCATATGGGTAACATTCCAACCCAAATTGAGCCATTTGAGTACGAAATAGCTTCTCAAAATCTGTTACTGTTTCCTTTGCATTCTTTACTTTATTCACTTTGTTGGCTCTTTTGTTGACTGGATTGGGTTGTTTTTTTTCTTTTTTAACCTATAGTTGAGATCCTTAATACAGACTAATTAATATGTTTGATTTTAAAACTGTAGCCTTAAAACTGTTGTTACGTCTAAAATGATAACCAACATTCAGTCCAGCTGAGCAGTTTCTAATTTTTATTGTTTCATGTATGATGCCATTGTAGTTCTTCAGTGCTTTCATTTGTGTTGCTTTAGCTCATTGCAAAAAAGAAAAATTGCCACTGAAGTAATATATCTTCCTATATTACTTCAGTGGCAATTTTTCCTTTTAAACAAACTGAATATTTCTGCTTGAATTTTCACTGTAAAGGAAAATCTTTGAATTTCTCCTCTTCACAGTATTTAGAATTTAGAATCAATAGTACCTTTCCATGTGGCCTGAAGAAAATTTATAGGAACCTTTTAGAACTCTCAATGCTTTTCTCAGTCCAAATAAATAATTCAGTGCGGTAGAGAGAAAATGATTGAAATAATGCTGGCCAAGGGCTTCCAATTGTCTTTGGGCAGGCTTGAAAATTCGACTTGTGCATGCTACTTTATTAATGAGCCTTTAAGCCCAGACATGGTCAACATAAATAAAACCAGCTTAGCTCTTCATGATTTTGTTTGTTTTACAGTGGTAGACAAATTAAGAAAGCAATCTCCAGCAGTACAAAATGAGGCCAAATATGGTGGTTTTGTCATAGTGATTCACAAAAGTCTGCACCATCCCCATCACACACATGCTTTTTCACACACCATTATTAGAAGTATTCCCACTGTTAAGTCAAACACTAATACTTTAAAAAAACATAAACATATTTCTTATCTTATCAAAAAGATGATTTTTCTAGCCTTCCCTTTGATGCTGGTGAGCCTGTCCGCTTTTGTTGTCTGCTGGAAACCCTAGAGGGTCTCTGAAAAAAACATGACAGAACTTCGGGGACCTGAGCAATTTGAAGATCTGTTTTCCTGTATTTTTCTTGACTTTCCAAGAGCTTCTAAACTAGTGAAGTTGTTCAAAGGCCTTACAGAAAATGTTGTGTCTCAGAAGACTCCTGCTGTGCTTTAATGCCTTAAATTTATCACCACGGTGGCTGCAATTAGTGAACACAACCTGAAACTACCTAATTCTTAAAAACCGTCTGATAGATATTTTATATTTTTAACAAAATTACCTCTGATCTGTGAAAAGCATGTCACACACTGGTGTGACACATAATAGATGTTATTTATATTCTTCATTAGACTTTTAAGTAGACTATTTGAACACAGGCACTTTACACTTGTATGGACATGCACCTCAAAAAGATGAATAAATCCTTGTGGTTCATTTCAGCTTTCTGGACACTGCTCTATCATGTAATATCCCTGAGTTTCCAGGGTTACCTATTTTCTCTGTTTGGCAAGATTTTGTAAATTGGAGAGTCTTTACTCTCATCTGCTCATTTATTTACTGTCATAACAATGCCATTTTATATTGAAAATTAGTCTACTCTGAAGCTTAAATATTGTTTTATACTTTTTTATGGTTTCTGTATTCCAAGTGAAAACTAAGATTTATGATGCCCTGGAGATACCACTTGGTTTCAGTCCTTCAAAGAGAAATGTTACATTAGAGACGGTGTTGGTAACCCTGCAGCGTATCAGGAATTTATTATGAAATATAAACTGCACAAGAAACAAGAGATAACAGTGAACATGGGCAAGGAACTGACATAGTGTATTTATTTTTTGTTTTAATGTGGAGTTATGAATATTTATTGCATTTGTGGAAATTGCAGTTTCTGAGCATAAAACAATTTTTAATAGTTGAGCTGCTTTCACTAAAATGTAACTCTCCAACTCATGTCAAGTTCTCAAAGCACTCTGTGTATATCACCATTCAGGAAGTTACTAAACACCTCCAGGGTGTTCATCAGCTGTCTTGCAACAAAAAGATTTATCTTTTCTTTTTCTATGTAACGCTTTTATAAATTCCATTTAATAAACGAAGCACATTTTTTCATATCACTTTAAGTAAAAGCAGAAAAGATTTTCCATCAGTTGTTACTGCGTACTTGATCTTTCTCCAGCAAAGACAGCAGCTGAGAATTCTTTGATTAATATGAGAAATCCCCAATTGGAACTTTTCATCTCTGTTCTCCATTAACGTACAGGGCCCTGTAGCTGGACTTGTGTCTTATCATCTGAGGCTCAAATCTGGACTTCAGCACTGCATCTCCAGATGCAATGCAACAGGTGAACAAATGGAAAATACCAAGGCAAATGGAAAAACAAAAATGGCCAGGCTAGATCAAATGGGCAAGTGCATCTGGAAAACAGCAGGTTAAAGTTTAGAAAAGGAGACTACTAGGTGTCAGCAGAACAGTCACAAAGAGAACAACTGGACGCATCTTTGTAGAGTCTTGGAAAGTGTTGGCATGGCACACTTAGAGCAGGAATGACCAGTTCAGAAATGTTGGCAGAGACAGTAAAGCTGGATGAGTGACAAGAATAGGCCAAACCATATCTCCTATAATTATGTGAAATAGTGCCTATATGTAGAAATATAACTGTCAATGGGTTAAGAACATGAGTAATCTTTAAAAAAAACAACAAAAAACCCCTTATCACAACAATAAATAATAATAATAATAATAAAAACCTCAAGTGGAGAATGTTGAAAGCCAGCATTACAAGAATTAACAGACAGAAAGTAAACAAACTTTGCTTTCAATAGTGTGTGAAAGAAAAAGAGGGAACTGTTATATGTTAAGATATTTTAAAGCCTGATTACACTACTGCACCGGATTATACTAAACCATTGTAATCAACATAACCTATATCTGCCCCAAAATACTAAAAACTTCCTGGAATCTAGTTATTGCAACCTAGGCCTTTTGGGCCTTTTGGGCCTTGAGGCAGAGTCTCACAAAAATTAGGGTTTGGGGACTGTTAATCACCATTAGGAAAAGGTCTATTCATACATTTGACAAAAATTTCTTACATTTCAGGGGTATAACAAAACGTGAATAATGCGCCCTAGCATGATGTGTCCTAATAGTACCAATGTACCAGAATTTTTTAACGGTTCTGTTGCTATAAAGCTATAAGAAAGTATGTTAGTGCAACATCCTCTTTTAAGAATAAATTGTTCTCCTAGCATCGTTAGTTTATTTCCTTATTCTAGGATTAGAACTATACAGCTTTCAGGTTTAATCATAGTGGTGTGAAGATGCTCTAAGAACAGAGAGTTAATTGCCATAGCATGAAGAGATCCTTTGGCCGAGAGGAGTCCTCTAAAATTCACAGTGATCTTTTCCAGTTGATCACAGACTAAGATATTTATAAAAACGCAGTTACTCTCAGTGAGTCAAAGTTTGATGTCATAAATTATCTTAAAATAGCAGACAAATGATTAGTTATGTTACAGAGAGAATCTTAAGAGTGCCTTTGGGGTTTTTTGAGGTTATTGGTTTTTGGGATTTTTATATCTAGTCTGGTATCTTACAAAGATATCTTTTTAATCTTGAAGAAACAGTAAGATGTTAAAGAATTTTAGCTGTTTTAAAATACCTCTAATTAGCAGCTTTGCAAATCCCTCGTACAATGATAAACTGTATGAAATAACAAAACACCCTTACGGAGTCTGGTCAACCAGCTTTTACTCCCAGTAAAAATCCATTCTGACTTACAGAGGGACTGTGAAAGTCTTAGACAGTCCACTCGAATGCAATTCTGAACAATTATTTCTATTATTTCAGAAGGAATTCTGCATGCAGAGTGCCTATAGAGTAAGACTAATACTAGTATTTGTAGCAAGTAATTCACTGCAATATTGAATTTCTGAAAATAAAGTGTTATTTAGCCTCATCATCAAAAATACAAAAAGCAGAAGTGAAACAATGTGTCAAGACTGTCACAGTTTCCCCACACAGAACTGTATGGCTTTAGCACAAAAGTATTTTCCCATAAGAAAGAACCAGGACAGAACCTGGGTCATGGTAATTCCACATTTTCAAATGCTGGAAGGCATCCCCTGAAAACCTTATGTGGCCCTAGGATTTTCCTGTTTGTGTCTCTTCTGAGAGGCTGCCAGTACCTGAAGGGCACAACAAAATCTCCAGAACTGTTTGAAACAAAGATGCAGACTAGCAGTGGAAAATTTGAATGGTTTTGCCACCAGCTGTCAACAGAGCAAGCACTAATGTTTTCCTGTTTGAGAAATTACAGGGCTGAGAATTTCATCTTAAACCGTCTTGGTGCTTTTTCCAATGTGGTCTTTGTTTCAGAGTATTTTAAATAGCTAACTTTTTTTTCGGTCGCACTTTTGCCGAGTTTCCTATAATTTCACATCGTTTTTAAATTCAGACCCTACAGCTAGCACAGACATTTTGCTGGTTTATAGTATTCGTATATCTGTTCAGCTGTTTGGGGTGATGCTATCTTGTATGACCTTGCTGCATCGCATGACTCACTATTGTCCTAAGAGCAGTTACAGGAACTTTCATTTGGTGAAGAAGTGCAGACTGTATTTCTTTTATTTGACTAAGCTGTTTCCTATTACTTATGGTATTCTCTTGACAGTAATAAATTTCATAATGGTTGCTAGATTTCAAATCAACTATTACACTGTGTAGATGGAACAGTAAATCAATAATTGATGATATACAAATCGTATCTAATAGCTGGAATGCAAGGGGGTTTTTGCCTTAAGGTGTCACACTCAGAAATCACTCTAATATTTATTAAAAACATAACATAATTCTATTAAATCAATAATAGATTGACATGAATATATTAAGACATTTTCACAAGCAAAGAGGACAGAGCTGAGAGGAGAAAATGTACTTTATTATGCACACACTTAATGGTCCTTATTTTTGAAATTCTGATTAATTAGCATGCTTTATCACATACCTTGTTTTTTTACATTTCTTTTGATGCTCCCACTTTCAAAACCAGATAAAACTGGATTAAGGCTTGGTGAAATACTCTTACAATAAGGGTTATCAATTCTATTTCAATAGCTCTTGGTGCATCATAGTTTTGCTTAGGAGTAGTTTCTAGTGGGATAATTTCTTAGATATTCTTTTTTATGTTATACTCAGAGAGAAGCATAAGTGCCCAGTAAACCTTGGCATATGGTCAATATAACTAGAAAATTAAATATTAGTATAGAGACAATAAAAATTAAACCTCAATTCTGCTCTGTGCTTCACTCTGCATCTATTCTCGTTGGGTAAATCAGAGACTGGAATTCACAACTATTGCATAATCAAGCCCTAGACTGCTCATTAAAAGATGGTGCCCAAGCACAACTCAATTCTCATAAATTCGTATAATCAAGCAATATACTACCAGGTTCTGTAGTTCATTGAAGTTTTAGTAGTCAAATGGGTATCTTTTCTTTTCTTTTTTTTTTCCCTTTCCTTTTCCTTTCCTTTTCAAAAAGGAATAATAGATAGAGCTATAATTCTTACTGCTGATTTTTCTTCAAATTTTGATAAAATAGATTCGGTAACAAAAAAGATCAAATCAATTAATTAGAAGTTAGCTCACATATTCATGTGGTATCCAGGGAAAAAACTGTCATAGTTTCATGTCCTTAAGGTATTTTCAAGGTTCTTCAGGCCTCTTAGATTAGTTAGCTAGAAAAAAAAAATTAAATGAGCGTGGATATAAAGCCTCAAAAGCTTTCTTATGTTGTCCAAATCCCTGTTTCACTGCAGAAAAAGAAGGAAAAAGTGTGATGCTTATGGTTTGTTTCTGTGGTCTGTCAGAAATGCCACAGAAGTCATGAAAACATTTTGTCAGAAAAATTTAGAAGCTTGTTATCTAAGACACAGAAAAAACAAGCACTGTAATTTTTGCAAGAAAATTCATCAGTTTAATATTTTTTGTTGATATATCTCTTGGAAAGGTATTAAATGGTCTGTCCCGATATGCTTCAAGGATAAATATTTTGACTCTTCCCACATTATTTTAATGACAGTAACTGTTATCACATACTGGAGAAAGGGAGATTAAAACAGGAAAAGGCCCATGACATTAAGCAAAGAGCAGAAAAAGGTCCCATTTTGCCCTAAATTTATTAAAATATATCTAATTTCCTCAAATATAAAATACATGCAGTATATAGAAGTTCAATGACCACTAATGATTTTTTGGGTTTTATTTTGTTCATGGGGAGTAATAGAAATATCTGGTAAACTGACTTTTAAAATAATATGCAGACTACATGTTGCACAAAATGAAGAAATAGATACCATTTCAGAGAGTTCTTATTTGATTATTACCTTGTTAATTCTACCAAAATATTAAATAGTGAAAAAAAAATTTAAAATTCTGTCCATCATAATATACTAGATAAAGTCTCAGAAGTCTCTTCTTTAAATAATCTCTGGATTTTACAGATGAAAGCTGAGTCTCACCTGGCAAGGGAAGCTTGAAATGCTTAAACATGCATTTCTGTCCTACAAGCATCATGAAAAGAATCTGCTTTTGCAAGTTGTTTGCTTCATGACATAATGTACCAAATGGCTTGCTGAAAAATTGGACAAATTCCAGTCGAACAGCTATTATTCAAATTGATAGTGACAGCTCATCCTGAAAAAAAATGTTATTTTCAAATGATTGATATGAACTCAAAGAGGTGTGAAGAACTGTAGTGTTCATATTGCTCATGAGCTGTTGACAGTTTGGCACATCTCTAATGCTGATTAGAAACAAGCCAGGACGCTGCAGTTTGCATTCACATTAAGCTTACAGACCACATTAATTATTTGATTCATAGGAACACTCAGTATACGAAAATATGCCAGAATTTCAAAATCAAATGACCTTTCTATCAAGTATCTCAATATCTATGGTAACAGTATTGAGTGATAAAAGGATAGTAGGGGAATGTTGGTAAATATTAATTGAACTGAGTAAGTGACCTTGGTGATATTCAGGGAACTGCTGATGTCTTTAGAGATCTAATACAATCAAAAAAAACCCCTGGAAAATGGAATTCTAAAAAACTTGTGTACATTCTTCACATTTGACCTGTAAATAGAGGAACTGGCACTTGAGAGTGCTTTTTTAGTGTTTATTTTTACATTTCATATTTCACCTGTGCAAATGTTAATGCTACTAGGATTATTTTTTAAAGAGCCCTTTGCCTGACATAGCCTTTCTCTATGGCAGTGCTGATGCAGGCAACTAAAAGAAAGTGCTAATGTAACTTTTCCAGCAGGCCATTATTTCTCAATTGGTTCTGCAAAACGTCAGCATCAGCAAAGGCAGCTCCCACATCCACCCAAAAAATTGCTGGGATATCTGTGTCTGAAGGCCACTCTGATGTATTTCTGTAAGATACCTCCTATTTATTAGCAGATCACTACTATTGTTTCACACTGGCCACACACACACCCCAAAATATGACAATCACTTTGAATTTGCAGCTGCTTTCCAAGTTATTTCACTCATAACTGCATACCAGAGAGACTACAGATCCCTAAATGCCATTTTTTTCTAATTCTCAGTCATATAGGAAAGAAAAAAGGGAGAAAATTAGATGTTCCACTAGGCTGAAGAAGTCTCTCTTCCCTTTCTAAGCAACTGGCAGATAGAAACCATCGCCCAGAGGTCAGAAGAAAGCACAAGACCCTGCCACCAAATATTGATAGGGTTCAGGAAGAGAATCACTATCCTATTTTTTTAGATTCCAAGTGCTGAAGGCAGCCATTTTTCCATTTGTCAAACCTTCCAAAAAATCCCAAGCATACTTGTGTATCCAGAGAGACAATAAATGGACGCCAGGCTACAGACCAGTAAACTTGCACACCCTCTGAAGGAAAAAAATACGTCTGGTATAGGAAAACGAAAGGGATGGTGATCTTCTCCCTGGCTTGATCAGAAGAAGCCAGAATCAGAAATGTGTTCTGAATGACCACAGTACAAAACGTACACTGTATTTTCATTATCAGCTTCACATTCACCAGTACAGCAAGGTTTGGGGTTTTCTTGGTTTTGCTTTACTATGGAGCAAGAAATGTGGACTCATCTCCATGCTGAGACAAGGTGCAAGCTGAAACTGACCCACGGATTCAGCAGAAGGGGAAAGCACTGCACAACAGGAAAGCTCATTCATGGATCAAATTCAAGACATAGCATAAAAATGATAGCAGTTGACCCAGGAGAAAGTTTAACTTGCATTCCCAGTATTTATGCAGCACGTAGCTCAAGCTCTCACTGACCTTGGCAGAATTACATGGGTAATATGGTCACTGGAGTGAACTTCCACAGAGTATTTTTCGCTGTACAGCATTGTGTTTTCCTTTTTAACATTAGCTGTTTTATTGCTTCTCCCAATATTGTATATTTGAATGAATTTATAATTTTCGCCACTGCATACACAATGCATGCAAAGAAAATCTTATCTTGGCTGAATTCCTTGACATAATGTCCCTCTGGTGGAATAGAAGAGCAGTGGTGAGACACAGCAATCCCAGTTCTTATTAGTACTCCTCCATATTCAGCTACCAAAGAGGTAACTTCGTGTGTACAGTGACCTTCTACATCACTACTTATGTCTTGAAATAATAGAACTGATTTTATTAACTTTATTACATTAAGATTCAAAGTACATAGCACTCTCTGTCACTTCAGTCTGAACAGGAGATCCAGCTTTAAAGGATATGTGAGTAGCAGTACAGATTTTGTGAATTTTGTGGTGCAATATCTTGAAAAGCAGCAGGAACAAATTGTTAGGACAGGAGCAAAGAAATGGTAAGGCCAGACTGCTCCTATTTGATTCAGTGCCAACAGCAATAAAGTCTGCCAGAGGGGTATTATAATAAGTATTACAAAATCATAGATTTTTTTCATGAAGTGTTATCACTTCATCTCAAGATGAGATCTTAAACCCAAAGAAATAGCAAAAACCATTCTAACAATTCTCCCTTTCCCTTCATTTAATAATTGCCATCATCTCTTTGCAACAATGGAAGATAAGCAGTGATAGCAGGTACCTTATTTCTCTGTGACTGCCTTCCCTTTAAATCTAGATGCCTAAATAAGTGTTTGTATCTCTGATATCCCCTTGAACCTGGGGTTTAATATCCGATGTGAGCATGATAACACTGTGCACCTATTGTCCACCCAGGGTTAGACAGTCACTACACAATGTGGATAGTGGTCCTAAGTCATGTGAACAAACTGAGTCTAATATTGATGGCAGTTGCCACTTCCAGCTCAAAAAAGCTAAAAAATTAATTTATGTATGGTTTCTTTTGTATACAGGGACTAAATGTACATGAAGGGTACATTTTAATTTCAGCCTAATTCAGCTTTTAAAAATGTTTTTCTCCTAATAAGGTGTGCTTATTTCAAAAAAGGCCAGTTAACATACACTTTGTAAGTATTAGGGAATTTTTGCCTATTGCATTGAGGACTAAATACAACAGGCATAGGTGCTACTTTTTATTGGTTGCTAAGACTAAAAGAAAAATAAATAGTAGGGCTTACCTAAACATTTCTGGTAATAAGGCTCTGCAATTACATCAGTTTCAGAATTTTTCCCTTTCATTTACTTATGTCTGGGATAATATTATACATAGGACCTATCTTTCTTTATCATGGAGAAAGAAATATTTTTTCTAATTCAATGCAGAATGAAAAACTTTCTGCTTTTCAGATTTTTATTTCCCCATGCTCTTTATTTCCCAAGCCCAATGATATTAGATCATCAAGCAAGACATTTTTGCCTCATAAATATTGTGTCTAAGTGACAGCTTGTCAAATTTTCTGAGAAGGGTCAGACCATAGAGTTGATGATAAGGTTTATGAAAATGTATCGAAATAGGTTCAGTGGAAGCTTTTTGTAGATAATGGTATCTAAGGTTACTTTACTGCTTCTGGAGAGCATCTCTAGCCTGTCCTGAACTCTGTGTTAAAGCCTTTAGGCATTGCTTGTTCACTTCACCTATTGTCCTGCAGGGAAACTCAAGCATAGCTTGGAAGGAAGCCATTGCATTCTGCACATGTGAGATGTGCGCAGCCATAATTCCTGAAGAGTACAAGTGGAAAACAGAATTCTTCAACTCTGCCTAATTGCAGTCATATGACTTATTTAGATATAAACAACAAAATAATTTATAAAGAAATCTCAGCATAACCCTGCTACTGATTACCACACTGATATTAAGAAGGACCTACACTGTCGTCATTGAATTACAAGAAGCATGTGTGCGGTTTTGACAAATTCTTGCTCTTTTAAGTGCCCTTGAATATTGCTGAAGTCAAAGGGAATTAGCTCTGTAGCCCAAGACCAGCAGAAAGAAGTTAAGTATGTCAAGAGTACTTAAATAGAAACAATTTATGGTCTAAAAGTCCACAAGTTCCGTAGTTTCAAGCTTCATCCATTAGCGCTTTCTCAAGGACAGCGTACAATGATCATTTCCCTGTCTGAATAGCACAATTTTTGGAAAACTGTGCTTTTCAAAGTAGGCCGTCTTCTTTCTTTCCCTCTGAAAGACTGAGTAGTTAACCTGGTCTGAGAACATCTACATCATCTTCAGCTCACTGAGCTCCAGATAAAATATGCAGCTAAAGATATTTGTGTGTAGTGGGCTGACACTGGCTGACTCACCAAAGCCTCTCTATCACTCCCCTCCTCAAATGGACAGGGGAAAGAAAATATAACAAAGAGTTTAAGATAAGGACTGGGAGAGATCACTCCCCAAATACCATCACAGACAAAACAGACTTGAATTAGAGGTTTCAACCGTATTTACCACTGATAAAATCAGAGCAGGCTAACGTGAAGTAAAATAAGACCTTAGAAACACCTTCACCCCACTGCTCCCTCCTTCCCAGTTCTACCTCCTACCCACCAGCAGTGCGGCCATTCAGGGAATGTGGGCTACAGTCGGTTCATCACTCATGGCTTCTCCTGCTGCTCAGGATGAGGAGTCCATGCCCTGCTCCTTCCATGTGAGACGGTTCTTCATTAACTTCTCCAACTTGAGTCTATCCCACTAGCAAAACTTCTCTACCAACAGAAAGTCCTTCAAG
>VZTA01027054.1:8316-20217 GCA_013398855.1 Mohoua ochrocephala
GGGCACGCGGGCGGCAGCGGCGGGACGGCCGCGCCTCAGAGGGCTCCTGCCGGCAGCGGCCTTGGGAGCCGGCGGCGGGGAGAGCTCCGCGGCAGGGAGAGCTCCACAGCGGTGCCAGGCCGCAGCCAGCAGCGCAGCTGCGCCTCAGTCTCCTGCCAGCAGCGGCCTTGCGAGCCGGCGGCAGGGAGAGCTCCGCAGCAGTGCCTAGAAGCGCAGGAGAAGCCCACGGCCCAAACCGTCTCCGCTCCCAAGAGGGAGAAGGTTGCCCAGCCCGACCGAAGAACTGCCGAACCCCGTTCCGCCCCCATCCCCAAACCTTTACAGGGCTATGCCACAGCGATTGGCTTTTCCTTTTGTTCCTTAATCACTATTTACCTAGAAAGCCACCCCCTCCACACTTTCCAGCGTCTCCCTGACGACAATGGGAAGGAATTCCCCGAGAAGCCTAACACACAACGGTGTCGTAGCCATTGTACTCAATTCAAGTGGTTCGTGGAGTTTTTGCAGGCTCGGCTAGAAAATAAATTTTGTTACAGACAGAATGAGACGCGAATGCTGCAGACGTCTTCCAGATCATCCCCGTGAAATCCGATTTCAGCACCTTTTCCCCTGACTTCTGGTGGAGCAGCCTCCAGATGGGAGAAGGGTGTGATGCCTCTTGCATGAAAATTGCCATCCATCAGCAAGGAGCATCACCAGTGGTTTGTGTACAACTCCTGCGCTAATCAAGGCATTCTCCTGGATAGATGAGCCCACCATGTCTCAGGCAGACGACCACTGGACTTCCAAATGAGCAAGATAAACAGCATATTTTCCATTGCAATCCAAAGAACCTTCAATCCGCTGTAGAAATGACTATAAATTATAGTGGAAACGAGTCTTAGCAGGAAATATGGGTTGCTGTGTCCAAAAATAACAGCAATAGCACAAGTGAAAACAAAGCAGTTGATAGGAGGGGGAGTACTAGTCGAGATGTGGATTTCTGACTCCCATTTTACTCATCAGATTTCAGTTGAAATATTGACAGAGTGAGGAATGGTTTACTATTGGGAGCATCTTGAAGTCCTGAATCATCAGGGACCAGATGGACATTCCACTGAGACATCGCTCACTGGGCTGATCAGAGAGCTTCTTGCCAATGAAATGGACACAAATCTTTGGGGACAATTCATTCTTTATATAACCCAAAGGTGTATTTTTTTTTTGCCTTACAACCTGTTGCATTTCTCTCCATTTCACTGCAAATGCACGGGGACCCATTTGCTGTAGCCTCTTTTGCCTGGTTGTTCTTCTTAAAGCTTTTCCCAGTGGTGGCACACAGTCATCTTTCTTACAGATGTGGTATTAGCTACCAAAAAGAGACATAGTTTGATGTGGCAAATTCTAATATATTCCCTGAATCCATTTCTTAGGGAGAAATGATGTCCTTTACGTACATGGAGTACAATATATGGACAGTTCCATCTCTGACTTGGGGCATCCTGTTGCATTCAAAGTCACATCACTGTTGTGTAACAGCAAGTGATCTTTAGTCTCACCCTTTTGCCAAGTTGTTTTTTGCCAAAATACTGTCTGCCTTTGAAATGGCAATCATAACACATTCATGAGACAGGTGGGAGGAAAGTCCTATTACAGACAATTAGTGTAAAGGCATATTCTAATGAAAACCCTTGCCCAGGGGAGAAGCAGTGTGTGATGTTCCCACAAAGCTACGACTGAAATCTTCACTTGTCCTTCTCCTTTCCCCAGTTCTTTGATCATTGAAGCCATTTACAATATTAGTATTTTATTTATAATTTTTTGTTCGTATTTGCTCAGATGAAAAGGAAGAGATACAATCTCCTCCATTACTAATGTGTATTTCTGGATTCATTTTCCTCAGAAAATAATTTGAACTCTTTTTAGAAAGGCAAGCAGAAAGCGATTTAGGTTTCTCCATTGAGAAAACAAATGTGAGGTACTGAATTGTTATGAATTAGCCTAATTTGATTTAAGCAGAACAGAGTGGAAGTTAGGACCTGGCATCTTTCTTCTTCCTCAGATGTAATGGAAGATGGAAGTGATAAAATAAATATTAAAAAAGATCTGATATGATACAGCAGATGCTGACAGAATTGGTCTTTAGTCATGCTGCTTATTATTATACATGGCTTTAATATCACCGGGAAAAAACCCTCCTACTTATTTTACTAATTTTTCAAGTTCCAGAAAATGAACCATAACCGTTGTTATTCAAGTGGTTTCTCTTCATGGGAAACCGTGAGCACTTCAATCAACTTCCTCCAAGCACCATTTTTTAAATCTGCAAAACCCACATTTCTCTACCTCAGAGCAAAGAGCCGGACTCAAGAAAGATCACCTCCCCAGCTCCAAAAAGATTAGTTTGGGAATTTTATTTTTTTTAAAAATCCTGGACAATGTTTAAAATTAAAGTGCTTTGAGCAATATCATTAACAAGATGGCTCCAGAGATATCAGAGTGGGAAGGACTGGGAGAACTGAGTGCAATACTGTGCCGGGTTAGTGTCTACCTAACTCCAGTGATGACTCAATTTATAGAGGCAGAATTACTCATGCTATAGCAATATGTTTGGCACAAGCACGGGGAATTCATGCTTCCGTAACCAAACGCACTAGGCAAGCAGCAGCAGCATTGGGAAGGCTCGTCTGAGTGATATTTGCTTGGCTTCACTTTGGCACCCATCTCCAGCTCCTGCTGAGCCCATATTAAATGGAGCAAAAAAAATCAAACTGTTTCCTACTGATTTAAAAGGAGGCGAGTTTTCACAGCTCCCTGGTCATTTCTAACAAGCTGTGCCTACAGCGAGTCCCTTCTGGGTCTGGCACAGCTGCTGTCAGCTCTTCTACCAAAAACTAGTAGTCTATGACTGACGATGTATGAAATGAAGTATTGCTCATTTTTTTTCCTTGGTTTTCCTTGCTCGATGCAAAGCTCGCTGTAGGTCCCTTTGTTCTCGGCAAGAGTGGAGATTAATCATTTTTATAATGAAAGGCAGACTTGAAAGACCTCCCTTTGAGGTGAGCTGAGGTGACTGCAGAGTGCGCTGCAGGAGTGGTGGGCAAGTGGTCTGGGTTTTTTTTCCTCCTTGCTATTTGCTTTTCTATGATGAAGGACATATTTGGGACTGTGCATGGCAAATCTCAGCCAGGCTGAAATCAGTGTTTTCACCTACGGAATATCAAATNGTGATGAAGGACATATTTGGTACTGTGCATGGCAAATCTCATCCGTTTTCACCTACGGAATATCAAATTGCCTCTGCTGAGGATCAGCATTCAGCACTGCCACCAGGCGTTTCACAGCACATTAATTAATCTGGAGAGCCAATCAATACACCTCCTGCCACTTAAGTTCTCCTTCTGCTCATCTTTGGGACTTTTCAGACAATGTCAACCTCCGTCCCTTGCTGGGATGGGACCAATTAATGGGAAATTTTGGATGCAACCCAAGGAGTGTTTTGGCCTTTCTTGTCCCAGACTAAGATGCTTCCATGACAGCAACATCAGCTGCCTGAAACCAACCCCCAACAACCAGCAACACAAACTGAAGCAAGTCCCTGGTGCCAACAACATTTAAAGACTCCATCAGAACTATGAAGTACTGCATTATCAGCTGCGAGGCACATGTCATGACTCAAGGGTTGCAGTAGGGTCATCGAGATCCAAGCTTGGAGGCAGTGCTCTGATCCTTCACGTTCTGCATGTCAATAACCTTGAGAAATGTGAAGTTTTTTACAGCAGGTAGCAGCTATTGGAGGTCTTTGTGTTAACATGGAAAATAAAAAAGGTACAGGAGGAGCAAAATCATTGCTCTAAAATGGACTGCCTCCATTCCCGTGCTGGCTGATTGCATACATCCATATTCTGCAGTGCCAACTCCTTCTCCTCATGCAGTTGTATTTCCATTTGGCTTTGTTCCCCAGTGTAAATCAGCCAGAGTCTGGCACAGTGCTGGTGTCGGGTATCAGCCTGGTGCTTGGTTTCAGCCCAGCTCCTCAAAGTTTACCATAAATAAAGACATAGGGAGGCAGCAGGTGGTTGTCATTTCTTCCCCAGACCCTTGGCAGCTACCTGGGACTCTTGTGAGAGGGTCTTCAAATAGTGTCGGAAAAACCCTCCATATCACTACAATAATTTAAATAAGTAACTAGCCTGGGGAATATCAGAAGACACACAATTGAGATAGCAATGCTCAAAGCACAATTAAAATGCATTAGAGTTTCTGTGTTTTGGTTGTTGTTTTGTTCTGTGCCAATTTGGGATTGGATGGGAGGCTTATTCCATAGGGGAAACCCAGAGTGTGATTCAAGTCTGGGAGGTCAGAAGGCATATGATGAGTTTCTCTTTTCTGCTCACTCTGCCTTGTTCACGATGTTTTTTTCACTAAGAAATAAAAGAGCCTGAGGAACAACACCTATTTCCTTCTCCACGAAGCTATCATGCTTTCCATTTCCCACCAGTGATAAACTTTTTTTTTTTAAATAGGAAATTAGAAGTGAAAAACTCAGAACAGTTGAAGCAAACAAAAAAGAGTAGATTTTCTTTTTCCATTGAAGAGGTGTTTTTAATCCCCCCCCCCCCAAAGGTCTGATAACTGTTTTACCATCCTCTTTTGCAATTAACTCCTTTTTGGGTTAATCAACACAACTTGTTCAACTCTGAGCATTTCCTAGCAGAGTGTAACCATCACATAATTTTTTTGGCTCCTGCTCCAAACCTGCAGAAGACCTGGTGTGATGGAAATCGTGCCTGCTAATCAGTAGCAGATTGGTGTGCATAGGGAAAGTTATCCCCACCACAAACCTGGCCCGTCAGGAGCTGTCCTTAGAGCAGAGCTGGGTGTGAAGATTTCTGTCCTGCTTTGTGCCTCAGGTGGGGTAGCAGATGTGGAGAACCTCTGTGGTTCATCACCACAGAGATGCAAGGTTATCTGACTGCTCGTGCCTGGGTCTCTGCTCCATCACCCTGTCCATCCTCTCCAGGAGAAGTGCATGGTTTAGAAGACATGTGCCTTGGTCTGTGAATTAAGCACTGATAACGTTGTAGCCTTTCCCCATCCAGGATCATCATTCCCCAGTACCTCCATCTACCCAGCAGCCAGTCAGTAGTCCCCTGACGGCTCCTGGGAACAACCACCAGGGATGGGATGCAGGGGAAGGGAGCGATGCTGTTTCCATAGAATCAGCAAATGGCTTGGGTTCAGAGAGATCTTTGAGACCATCTTGTTCTAACCCCCCTGCCACAGGCAGGGACACCTTCCACTGGACCAGGTTGCTCCAAGCCACATCCAACCTGGCCTTGAACACTTCCAGGGATGGGACAGCCACAGCTTCTCTGGGCAACCTGTGCCAGGGCCTCACCACCCTCACAGACAAGAATTTCTTCCCAATATCCCACCTAACCCTGCCCTCTGGCAGTGGGAAGCCATTCCCCCTTGTCCTGTCACTCCAGGCCCTCATCCAAAGTCCCTCTCCAGCTGTCATGGAGCCCCTTTAGGCACTGACAGGGACTCTTAAGCTCTGCCTGGAGCCTTCTTTTCTCCAGGCTGAGCAGCCCCAGCTCTCCCAGTCTTTTACCGTCATCCCAGTGTCTCTACAGGGGTCAGGGAAGGCTGGTGGTGACAGTGATTTTCTGACCTACCAGAAAGTGGATTGGAGATTCATTTCCCACCAGACAACACTGTGATCCTGTAACCATTTTTGGATACAGACATGCAGGTTGATAATCTTTAAACTGACACACACATCACAACATCCTCCAGAGGGTAATTTATTTGAAGGAGAGAAGAAGTGTATCGTGGAGCAAGGGATGGGGGAGAAGATGACAGCTGCCTGGCATTCACAGTCAAGGGTGGATGCAGGGAAGTTAAAGAAGAGGCTAAACTCATTTCCTAGCAGTAGGTGAGGGATAGGAGAACTGAATAGTCATAAGATGATGGCTTTGCCAGCCACAGGTTTATATTGTTACAACTGTTCTGCAGATGAACATTCTGGTGTTACATGTGGTTGACACAGATGGGAAAGTTATTGGTTAAACCCACTTAACTCCTCTCTCTATTTCAGCCTTTTCTTTGTTGCACTTCAAGAATTTTTGCCTTGCTCTGTTTATTCAGCCAGCTTCGGTTTTGGATGCATTTTCTCTGTTTGTTGCCTCAAATATGTCCCTGTTTAAATGTCAGGACTGACTTTTTAGGAGATTATCAGCCTCAGGGAAAAATTCAACATGCTATAATAATATGCCATGACCCTGGCACGTTCTCACCATGGCAGTGCATGTTTATGCAGATAACAAGAGCATCAGGAAATAGAATAATTAGCTTTTACACTACAAAGTAAAACAGAGATTTTGAAGGGAAGTAAATCTTCATTCTCCAGTACAAATCTGATGTAAAACTCCAATTGCCTTTTTTACTCTTTTCTTTTTAATGTGTCACGTTTTTTTCTCTGAGGAAGGTGGAAGGATTTCTGAACAGAGAGACCAAAAATTAAAATACTTGAGCTTTCCTTTCAGAAGAGAAAAACTCAGAACAGTTGAATAGAAGCAAACAAAAATGAGTAGATTTTCTTTTTCCATTGAAAAGACATTTTTAATCCCCCCAAAAGGTCTGATGAGGCAATATTTGTCCATGTCTGCTCTGGGAGTTTAAGTCAATATTTGCTGGAAGGTAGAAAGAGATTCCTGCTATTGATCCACCTCTGCTTATTCTGGATTTTTTGCAGTTTTCCCAACACATTTTTTCTTTGCCAGAGTCTGAGACAAGACATGGGATTGCTCAAGGCTCTGATTCATTCTTGGCTGCCCCTCTCACTTTAGCTCAGTTTGCCTGGCACAGTCAGGAGGTCACAACAGGGTCCTGCTGGGGTAGGGTGGATCGAAATGTGAAGGAGGGCTCTAGGTGTGCCCAGCTGAGAGCAGAGCTCAGTCTACACAGCTCTTGAGTGGGGGGTAAAGTGTTGTCCCTGCTTCAAAGCACCTGGATGGCTGGACTGGGTGCTGAATTGCCCATCTGCATCCTCCCAGGTCCACAAACCTCGTGTTAAGAAAATAATTCAAAAACACTTGGCCAGGAAGGAGTTCAACATTTCAAACACCCTCATCCATGGATTATTTCTTTCATCTGCCACATCTTTTGGCATCATTCTCTTCCATCCTGTTGGTGCTTAGATGCTCCAGAGCAGAATTCACAAGTACAAGTACAAGAGTTGGAAAAGAAACAGAATGAGCCCATTTTGCTGATCTTGCTGCAGAGGACAGGCTTGAGACATCTGCCTGGAAGGTCTTTTGAGAAAAATATCCACCGCCTATGCCCCTTGTTTAATACTCTCCATCTGGATAAAAGAAAGTCCCAACTCTTTCTCAAACACAAGAATGCATTCAGCAGTTAGCAGAAAATCAAAATTAATGTATCTGTGAGGAAATAACATGTCTTACATGTATGACAGGTTTACATCTCAGAGTTTGTGTGCTCATTGGGCTGTGCTTAGGTGTGGGCTGCAGCTCCTTCACGTGTTTGCACGGGAATATGTGAATATGGACAGACACACATTAAAACACCTTGAAGGTGGTTTATTTCCTCTGACCAGACCAAGAGAAAGCCCTGATTTCAGCATCCCCGTGCCCTGGTGGTAGTGAAATACACAGTTTAAGCTGGAGACCTAGAGAAGACCTTAGATTTGGGGATCTTCATACAAAACAGCTCCATCTGGCATGAGTAGGGGCAGGTGAGTGTAGCACAGAAGTCAGGGAGCTCTTTGGGTTGGGAGCAGATACAAGTGTAAGCACATGATGAGTCCCTCTTCCCTCCCTGGCCTCATGTAGTACAACTTAGTGGCATCCAAATCCAACCAAGTGCTCTCTTTGGTACAACCACTGTAAATCTTTGATTGATTTAGGCTGGGAGGCTCTGGACTATTTCAGAAGACCCAAATAATGATCTTCTTTTTGGTGCCTCTCAACATCACCCATATAAAGCAAGACTTGTCCCCTTTGAGATTTCAAAAAGGATGAGCTCTGTTGGCAAAGGTACTGGGCTGAGACAGAAATCAGGGGAAGTATAAACAAAGAAGTGTGTAAAGAAAGGGATCTGGGAGTTCAGGTGAAGGGGGTCAGCCAGAGCACCTCATCTGAGGATGCATCTCTGGAGCATGTCCAATTCGGCAAACTATCTGGAACCTCCTTCATTGTTGTCACTGTCTTAAAGCGTGTCCTGAATCTGCCTTCAATGACTGCTCCTGGGGATAACATTTAGGGTTTGCACATGGGATGACTGACACTGGGATGTGAGGGGCTGGTAGTACACACCTGGTCCTACAGCAGAGTCACACTCACAGGATTGAGGAAATGCTCAGTGGGGCAATGCCTGGCACAGAAAGAATCGGGAGCAGAGGTAGGAAGAGAAAGAAACCCATGCCTCACATTTGCTGCACACCAGGCAGATTTTTTAGTTGGTGAGTATCTCAAAAGCTCCACTTTGTTCAATTTCCTTATAAAAAAGAGGACTGCAGCATTTATTTATGCAATAGATTTTCACAACTCACATTACAAAATTAGGGGGTGGTCTGATTGTCAGGATTGTCTCCCTACATATTGCTTCTCACATTTGGCTTGCCTGTCTCTTCAACTTTGGGAATAGCCAAGGAAATTCCCACTACAAGTCAATTCACAAGGTGTAATAAATACCCTTCCTGCTGCTGTGTGTTGTGGGCCTCATATATGCATCATCAACACTTAGGAAAAAAAAGACTGACAAAGATGCAGAAAGATTTTAATGGGGACTATAAAATGGAGGGGACCTCACCATCCCAAAAAGCAAGGGATGACTGTGACCCACTCGCCTGGGGTGACACCAGCAAGTTGTGAAGTGCTTTAGAGGACATGGTTCTCAGCCAATTCCAGCACAAGGGCCAAACCTTCAGCCAGGGTGAATGTATGCAACTCCATGGCATGGGAGGCATGGAGAGCTATAAAGCATCCTGAGGTCTAGGCTCAAGTTTCCCAGGAGTGAGAGCTAGAAAAGACCTGGGAGAATTTTGATCCATTTGTCTTGCTGAGGCAGAATTGCTACTTGCTGTGTATTTTCTGATGGTCTTATTTTAAAAGCAAGTGGTTGTTCCCCAAGGTGTTTTTGGGGGATTCTTTACAGCTTGTCTTGTCAAGGCTTTTGATACAGATGAACACAGTAAAGGCAGTGACTGGGAATCCAATCAAGCTCCTTATGTTTGGAAACATGAAGTTGGACCTGCCATGAATGATCCTTTCAAGGACCAAATCCCACTGTCTCCCCATATCTGTGCTGGGTTTGAAACTAGTAATTTTCTTTAATTTTTTTTGTGCATGGTCCAACCATCCCATGTCTCCTTCTGTTTCCTCATTACAGCTTGGCATTGAGTGCTCCAAGGTCCAGGCTGCAGAAGGAAAGACAGACTTCATTGTTTTTAAGCATTATAAAGGCAAATGTTGCCATCAGCGTGGTTCCACTCAGCACCGCTAACCCTTCTGAGCGGATGCAGTGGCGGCCTTGAAAAGGCTCTGCAGTCAGTGAGGAAAGAAGCCTTCTTTTCTCCTCTGCATGCAAATCTGCACTGCAGATCTATGGCATTCAAATGCCAAAATCTGTGCCAAGCCATGTTGGCTTTGGGCAGTAGGGGTTTCAGCCTTCAGCCCTCGTTGTTAGTGCTGCGTTAGACTCCAGAAGCTGGATCCAGGCCGTATCGGGGTGGAGGACTGGGGACTTGTGGTGGTTCACATTGACATATGGGGGTGCCAACCAAAAAAAACCCCAAAACCCCAAACCAAAAAAAACCCAAACAACTTCCCCCCTCCACCCCCAAAAAAAAAAAAAAAATTGTCTTAGGAGGTCTGCAAATGAAAGCATGACAGGGAGAAAATGACCATCCTGTGGGTTCATTAAGGAATGTAATAGAAAACCAGAGGGATTTGAAAGGACCCTGGGTTTGGTTCCATCATATTCATTAACAGCTAGTTTTGGCCTCCTGTAGCCTCCTTCACTGCAAAACAACCCAAACGGTTTCTTTCTCATGCACAAATGTCACCTTGTTCATCAGTCAAAGGCAACTTTCTTGTGAGCCCGTTGTACAGAGCACAGCAAATCTGGAGAGGAGAGCGAAATAAGAAACAAAGAACCGGACAGCGAGAATGGGAGGAGGCGAAATGTATCTCCTCCTGAAAATAGTCTGAGGGACCAGTCTGAGACAGACTTTTCAAAGGGGTTGCTTTTCAAAGGTTAAAGTGAAAGTTTTGAAACCATCAGAAGACAAGTTTTGAGTTTGTGCTGAAATAGTGGTGGAAAATTGTGGCACAACTGTTCCTAAAATACCCTGATTTTTTTTTCTCCAACCTAAGTTGCATGGATCATTTGGAAAAGCAGACACATTTTTAGGTACGTGTCAGCTTGACACGATTCTTTGCAATCCGGTTTTCTTTTGAAGGCTTGCATGGGAAAGTTATAAACGCAAGCATAATTCCAGATCAGTGAGCTTCTGCTGCTCTTGTGAATGCATTACTTTGTATGTCCTCTACTCATGTGGATATATGACTGCTTTTTTTTATGTTGCTGTGGATCCAGTTTCTGCTGAAATTGTGTGAGTGTGTCTGAAAAGATCTTTTGGGGGCAGAAGACCCGGGGATAAAAGCCCTTCCTGCAGGAACAGCAAACAGTTGTGCTGGTGATTGAATGCATAGCACATGGGTACACTCAGTTTTGGGATCGCCACTGCATCACTAAGTGCTGCCCTGCTGGTGTGATTCAAAGCTGAAGCCTTGCCTGCTGCCAGGGGCCACAGCAAGGTCCCGATGAAATCCAAAACTGGGCAATGAAAGTTTTGGAAGCCACGAAATATTGCTCCTGTAGACCCAGCTGAGCCTGGGCCCAAGCTGATAGAGCCAGGACTGCATCCCACCGGAGCAACCATGGCTTTCTGAGCCCTAGTGTGCAGCTACAGGCAGGCGATGTGCCAAATGAGCCCCTGCACCACGAATGTGCCCGACTGTTCAGTCTGTGCTTGGTGTCCCACCAGCAGCACATCACAGCTGACTGGGGTGACACGTCAGCCTGATCAGGGTCTCTTGCATATTACTGATTTCTGCAGAAATTTCAAAATTTCTATCCCATCACCTTTCACAGTCTGGGGTCACCCAGATCCTCTTTGCTGCCTTTACCTGCTCTGTGTTGCATCACCTCTCCAATTCACTTCTGTGCTGGGGAGACATCACCGCATAGCGAGCCTGGGGTGGCATGTCCCTTGGGGCTTTCCCGGCACCTTCTGATGGTTGAATGTTTTCCTCTATTCCTTTTGTTTCCAACTGAGGGATTAACTGAGTTTCAGGACCTGGTTTTAATGGGGTATGTGAAATAGCCAGGGGGGTCAGTGTTTGTGGCTTGCATGTTTTAGCAATCATACTTGATGATCAAAGCACGAGGAGGCAGGCACGATGGGATTTATGTATAGCAGGGTCCTTGCCGACTTCTCCAAACGGAGCCATATGAAGTATTACTACCTTCCAGCTTTATACCTTTACTAACCTCGAGTGCTTGTTTTTCTCCTCCTTCTCCTTCTTTCTCCTTCTCCTTCTCCTTCCCTTCTCCTTCTCCTCCTTCCCCTTTCATTCTCCCTTTCCCTTTCATTCTCCCTTCCCCTTTTGTTCTCCCTCTCTCCTTCCCTCTTCTCCCTTCTCCCTCTCCCTATCCACTGGTGGCAAAAAATGCAAGGTAAAAACGAGCCATGTAGAAGAGACAGAGCTTCGTTCTCAAAGCCACACTTTAAAGCAGGTGACAGTTGTCACCTAGGTGTAAATCAGGGTTTCCCATCACTAGGCCTGTACAGGTTTGCAGCAGCTCACCGTTGTCCTGGGTTGCAGTGTA
>VZTA01027056.1:5958-35950 GCA_013398855.1 Mohoua ochrocephala
TAATGGGAGGCAGAACACCATCCATTTGTGGAGGAATTATACAGCTAAACTTAAAAAAGAAGTATTTGCTTCTGAACTCCTTTAAAGTCTCCCCGAGTAAATTAGCTAGACTCTTTGTAGCATAGATTTGGGACTTAAGAGAACCAGTGCAGCCAAGGCTATGGGTAAAATGTGCAAGTAATTAAGATAGAGTATTTACACCAGTTAATAATTTTGGATGCTGGCATCCCATGAGTGAGGACATACTCATTGTGAGATGAATCCATGATTTTTATCCTCAGAAGACTGATTGCCAAGGCGTGTTTCTATCAATAAAATCTACTTTGCTTTACAGACCCATTGTCTTACACAATAGGGAGCAGTGACTCAAGCTTGGAGGACACCTAGCTCACCCTCAGAATTAGGAGTGTAGATCTGCCTCCAGAGGGAGGGAGAGAGAAAGAGTGAGCCTAGAAATCTATTTGAAGCACTGAATCACCTCTGTGAGGGTGAGCTTTTGGTGGGCTGAGGCTGGGGAAGAAGAGTTTGTGTGGATACTTCCCTAAAGGCATCTGGCCGGTGCTGCAGGACTTACCACAACACTGGCAGCTCTGGCCTTCAGTGCCAGAAGTGATTTTTAAAGTCAAACTAGATTTTTGCTGTGACTGAAAGCTTCTCAACCGGACAAGTGACACCCTCTTCACACCCAAATCCGTGTCTGTGTGTAGCTGTGGCTCCATCACTTAAAAAAGGGGCTGGTCTTGCTCTGCATTATATTGTAACTTTGGTGACCAAAAAGGGTATTTAAGGCCTGTGGCTCTTCCTCTGAATGGTTACATTTTTGTCACAGAGGTATAATGAGCTCCTAAATCTCCCACTCTGCTTTGGTCATGAACCAGGGAAATACCATGAGATGATTGGATTGTAAAGGAAAAGAAGATATTTCTTTAATTTAATGGAGTTTTAATTCACTTGGTGAGGTACTAGCAAGACCCATCATCTGGGCATGAGAGCCATGAACATCCAAATAATATTTCTTCTCTGTAAGGTGGATAATCAGCTGGCTGCCACCTTTCAAATGGGCATGAGGTGCTGATAGGTAGAGATCTCTTGGAAGTTACTGCATGGGCTCTATTTGACATTGCAGAGAGAAGAGATTCCTTTAATCTGAGACCCAAATTGAGGAAACCTCATCGTTGCTCATCTGTTCCTTGCAATATTTGCAGCTTCTCTGTGAGCTCTCTTTCTCCAGGCTAGTTGTGTCTCCGAGCCTCCTCTGCATTGCCTCCCCTTTGCAGATATTGCTGATGCTGTTTTGTTGCTTTGACTCTCCCAGGTTGTCCCTGGTCTACATTTTCTTTAGTATCATTTTACCCCCTCTGCCATTTTCCTCCATTTTCTTCAATTTTCTCTTATTTAGATAGATAAATGTAGAATCACAGAATCATGGAATAGTTTGGGTTGGGCAGGACTGTAAAGATCATCTTGTTTCAACCACCCTGCCACAGGCAGGGACACCTTCCTCTTGACCTGATTGCTCGGAGCTCCATCCTGCCTGGCCTAATCTGTCTGAAAAAAACCCCATTTTTGTTTGAAAAAAGCTCTTCCCCTCTCGTATCTCAGAGCTGTCATAATTTGGGTGAAAGGAGCCTCTTCAACTGCCTGGTGAAGCCTTGGGACGGGCAAAGCCCAACAAGCACCCTGCCAAGTAATGTTGGCTGAATTCACTCACGTTTCCTTTTTGGAAAAGACTGGCCTGACTCTCAGCCATCAGAGATTACTGTGCCCAGGAAAGGAGCGATGACCTCTCCATCTCTGCCCAAGTTTTTGGAAGCCAGGAGAAGTTTTACAGGGTGACAATCGAGACAAACCCCGTGTGTTTCAAGTATCCAGAAGGCTGCACGTGACGTTTCTCAAGAGCAGCCTGGAGCGCTGGTGCATGGTCAGCTGTCTTCTTGGTTATGGTGGAAAAACATGCCAAAAGACTGCAGAGTAAAGAATTTGCATCAGGGTACACGAGCTCCCTCCCCATCCCAGTTCTTGGGCCTGCTTTGCAGTGACTCAAAAGCTGTGGGTTGCTTGTATGTCCAGTAGCCCAAGAGAGGACATGACAAAGAGATGTCTCCAGACAGTGATTCTGAACTTTTCTTGACTCAGTTTCCTTCTGTTGCTGTGTTACAGCCTTTGCATCACTCCACCCCACTCCTGGCTGCTGCAGGTGTTTGTCACATCAGGTTTTTACTGCCCATCCTCCCCCTGCTCTCTGTGTGCTCATCACCACCGACTGCTCGCTTCTCTCCTAAGCACTAATATTTCCCAGGAGCTTTTCTCAGCCGTTTGTGACTCCCTTCTGCACGGTCCATGCAGATATGGAAGACACCTGCCTAGCTTTTGTGCTGCACGGTGTTATGCAGACACACTGAGAGCATGACCCTGAAGGACAAACATTTAATTCCGTGGCCAGATACTTAACAGTGGTCAAGGCCACAGCGTGCTGGAGGCACCTGGAGCAGCAGTTCAAAGTGTCACATGGAAAATTTAAATACTGTGAATGAAATATTGAAATATTCCTGTTTAAGTTAAGGTGAGGGCTCGGTGAATAATGTTGTTCGGGAACGGAGGATGATTTTTAGCCCCAGAATGATGTTGTGCTAGGTGTGGTACTGCGAGGAAAAGAAGCAATCTTTCATCGTTGTGGCACTGGCACTGCGTGGAGCAATTTTAAGTGTAGAGTAAAACAGACAGTGATGGACATATTAGCTGTGATGTGAATAAGTATTTTTTACTGAAATTCCGGAGAAAAGGAAAATTAACAGCCTGTCACGCAGCAGTCAAGTCACAGTATTGGGCCTGTGAGTCAGAGTCATCTCCATGCTGATACTCCATGGAGTAAGCACAGACCTATGACTTCACTCCAGGAATGAGCCACTTGTGGAGGGCAGCAAATAGGTAGTTGCCAATTTCCAGCAGGGGTGGTGAGAAGCTAAAAAAAAATGGGTTGAAAAGAAGGTCCTGCTTCTTTTTTCACCCGTGCATGTCCTTTTTTGGGCAGTCTTATCAATATCCTATCTCACATCCTTGCTACATTTTTTTTTTTTCTTGGAGCTATGTGGGGAATCCACAGGAAATGAATTAAGCAAAAGACATGAGATAGTAATGAGATGTTGCTTTGCCTGGTGGATCTTTGGCTGAGATAACCTGAATTCAGTGAAGCTGAACTGATTAGTAAGAGGTGGTGAGACCTGGTGACACCGACTTCAGCGGTGGTGCTATTTTCTTTTTTTTTCCTTGAGAAAAGGCCAGTGAAAAACTGGAGATTAGCAGTTGCTCTTCCACTCCTGCATCCTGCAGGAATCCTGTGGGTTCTGCCAACCTTTCCCTTGTTCTCTGACAGCCCTCCCTCCCTCACTTCATAGACTGGCATCGCAGATTCTCTTCAAAAAGAGTGAAGCTTGTGGTACTTTCCTTCCACACCTTTCCTGCAATCACACCTGCCAGAGAGATTGTGAGCTGGTAACACATCTGGAAGAAAAACATTACTTTGGTGATGGTCCCCTACAATAATTTCTTAATGTTTATCAGAGACTCGTAGTGCATGCAAAATAAATGACATTAGAAGTGCTAAGTTTCAAAGAAACCTGGGAGGGCCTTACAGCACAATTTCGAGATGTTGACTAGTAGATGGTTTGTGCTTATGATCTTGATAAAAAGTGAAAAAAATCTGTATGGTACACCATTTCCCCCCTCCTTGTTCTCTTGAAGCAATGAACCCAAAAGCTGCTTCATGGATATTTGGTGTCTCAGAGAAAGTGATCCTCTCCCTTCCCAATGTCTGAGTGTCCTGCAGTTACATCTGAAGTATTTGTCACTGAGATATTATTTTAGCCCAGGCTAACAATTTGGGATAACTGGCATAGCATATGACCATACTTTTTGTTTGTTTGACTAAATTTACCTTTTCAAGTCATTCACAGAAAAGCTGTTAGGAGGATGAAAGCCCTTTACTTGCTGAAGAAGACGCATCAAACAATTCTGATAATTTTTCAGGAACAGATAGTTCAGCCCTACTTAAATATACTTCCCTGGCAAAGCATGGGAAAAAGCCTTTATTGAAAACTGATCAGCATGCCAAGTTTCAGTTACTAAACATGAGTTTGGGTTGTTCAAGGATGAAAGAAAGTAATACTTTTTCTTGGCATGTGAGTATATCAGAAACATCCATGCTAAATGTAATCAGACGTGAAACAGAGGGAGAAAAATGAGCCTGCTGAAAAAAAAAAAAATTAGACTTCTTTCACTTGAAGAAAAAAGTTCTGGATTCAAAAAGTATTTCCAAGTTGGTTAACAATTAAAACCAGTAGAAACGCTAATTCCGTGTGAAAGGTCTGTGCTATTTTTAACTGTGCCATAAATAGGCTGGTGTAGGATGTGGTTAGCAAGGCCAGAGCCCTATTAAAACGAGGGTGTTTGCCGGGCAGCTGGAGTGGTGTTTCTCACTGAATCAAAGAGCCTCTTTTCTACGTGCACGTTGGTGGTTCCACCTGGAGGTGTTAGCAAAAGAAACAAGGACAGCGTGAGCCTTTTTTCCCTTGAATAGCCAGAGAGCTGCCTCAGCCCCAGAGCAGCCTCTGGACACCTGCCCTCTGCTTCATGTCTCTGGTTTTTTTTTTTTCCCAAAACTTTGACAGCAACCCATGAGTGTAGATCAGCCCCATCATCAAGAGGACAGGCAGCCCAGCAGGACCATCCCCAGACCCACCACAGCAGTAAGAAAAGGCAACTCAAACAATTTGTTGCTTTGGCATTTCAGCTGAACGCCTCACTTCCTTGTGTTTACTTGCTGTGCCTTTGTTCTCCAGTCTGGAAATGCTGTTTTCAAGCCCTTTTGTGCCCGTTTGTGCATTTAGCTGTGTTCTGATCATGTGCAGAATGTAGCTCCAAGTGCAGTTTTGTGCCTTGGAAGCCCATGGTAGGTCACAGTAGCTACCAAGCAAGACTGCAGGAAGTCTCCTTGGATCTAATTTCGCCACCATTTTTTGTGATTTCTTTACCTCCCATGAGATGGGACTGCTGCGGTGGGTAGAAGGGGGGATTTGCTGACTCTTCTTGTTCATCTTGGTTGTGGCTGGGTGTTTGTCTCAGGCAGACACACGAATCCATCATGAGTCCACGGTTTTGACAGTGCAGCTCACACAGGCCTCGCCCAGAGGTTACATCTGCCAGAAGACAAATGCCTGGGGCTGTTCCTGCCTTCTTGTGGACACCTGCCTTTGGTGTGCAGGCTGTGTGTGGGCAGCAGAGCTGTTGAGGACTGACCTCACCACCACGGGTGACACGTGTCCCTTGACCCCAGGATGCGGAGCCGGGACTCCTGGTGACGGAGTTGTTATTTTGGCTCCTGCACCCGGCTTTCCTTCTTGTGGCGAGCCCAGGCACAAGGAGCGGGTTGTGGTCTTGCCTTGCTGCACAGCCAGGAGGCAGCTGGGGTTGTGCCTGTGAGCCGGGGAGGTGTTTAAACACGGGCGCCGTGTCACCGCTAAATGCGAAGTCACTCTGGGTGGCTTCACCTCTGCGGCTGCCCGTGTCCCGGAGATCTGGAGGAGCTGGTTGATATTTCCTCCAGCAGGCAAAAAACACGACCTAAAGGAGTGCAGTGCTGAGGTGGGAAATGGGTTGTTTTCCTCCCTTGGCCATGAACCTTCGCAAATGCCAGCCAGGCTTAGTTTTCAGTGTTACCGGATTTGTCCAGCTAGACATGAGTGTCCTGCTGTTTGGCACAGCAATGTTCCTGTCTGGTATCTAGTGAACCATCGTTAAAAAAACAAAGAGTAATAGTTTGGTGAAAGTGCAGAGTCGATAGTGCTGAGTAATGTATTTGCATACTGGCATATGCTCTATGAAAGTAAATAAGATTATGTCAAACTCATCTGGAAGAGAGTTAATTTAACATCCTGGCTAAAGTTATGCAACCAGAGGGAGGCGGGGGTGCAGGGGGGTGGATGTAATAGACTGGCTGATGAAGCCTGGGGGACAAAATGTCCTAGTGGAAATTGTATGTAGCACAAAAGAATGTAACATAAGAACCCAGCAGAAGAAGAGCACTGATTCCAGGCTGCCTATATGCACACACGACTGTTTTTCTGCCAGTTCCAGGAAGGCACGGGATGACGAGAGAAGGGGAAAAAAAATAATAAAAATTATCTGCAAGGCAGATTTGATGTCTCCTTCATATTGAGGTCTAAGTTGCTTCTTGGTCCTGATTCAGGAAAGCCCCTGCAGGACACAGAGGGCGTGAGCAAGCCTCGGTGCAGTTGATGGATAATGGCCAGTCTGTATTTCGAGCTGCACGGCTGAACAAACGCTCAGGTCCTGTTTCCAATCGCTGACAGCCTGGAGAGATGATCCCCTCCCAAACACGTCATGGGCTGAGGAGCTGCAGAACTTCAGGGGTGTTTGGACTTGGACCCAACCTTCCCATTTGAGCTTTGATTTTTAACAATTCGTTTCAGGCACTTGTTTTGAGCAACTCCAGATTTTTAGGCAGCTTTGCTCTGGACTCTCCACAGAAGCTTTGTGTGTAGTTCATGTTTCTCTCTCTTTATTGTAGGCTTGGAGCTAACTTTGCTGTAGAGAAATGAATGTGCTTCTTGCACTAAGCAAAGTTTGAAATGCAGACCAAACCCTTTGAAGGTTTTTGTGTTCAGCATTGCAGATCACAGCAGACAAAGCTCTTTTCCTCTCTGCTGATGGTCACGTGTCTAAATTCGATCTGACCCTCAACACTAAATCCATGGAGTGAGTTATTAAAGCCCGTTTGAGAACAATTTCTTCTCCAAGAAAATACAAGCATGAGGCTGTCAGGTATACCAAGATTTGTGAACAGCGATCACAGCATGGTGATGGGAGCATTTCTGTGCTGTTTGATTCAGTACTGCATCAACCTGCACACACTTAGGGAAGAAATGTCTTCAAGCATGATCACAGAGCGAGGATGGGGAGTTTTAGGATGCAATTAATGTTTACAGTAAGGAATATGGATGGCAAATCTACCTCCAGCAGCAATGGGCACAGGAAACTTGATGCTAAGGTTACTGATGTCACTAAATGCTCCCGCATGCTTGATTTGAGAATGTCTTTTGTGTAAAATTGACATAGGGATTGGAAGCTTCTCTGTCTTTACGTAGGAGCTCTGCAAAGAGTCGGAGCCTGCTTCTCAAGCTGCAGTGCAAGCAGTGGTTCCTGTGGCTGTGTTGTCTGGTTGAGGGGAAGAACCAGAGCTGGTCTGCACTAGAAGGGCAGGGATTTGCACCTTTTCGCTCTGGGTGAGGCAGATTTTGTGGGCTTCATTGTCACCAGAGGAGACAGATTGTTCCAGACAGTGCTGTACAGAAAGTACTTAATCCTTTTCACTGACTCCTCAGGAGGAACCCGGGCTGCAAGGGTCATCATCTAAGGTCAGGTAGAAGGAAAATGAAGCTGGAGATTGTTGGATCCTTGCAAAACAGGAGGAGCCACAGGACGGGGCAAAAGCACTTCAGTATCAGGGAATTTAGCTGCAGCAAAGAAAACTAGCCAAAACCACTCGTTCTCAGCACCCAGCTTTAAAGTGATGCTTCAAAGACAGGGGCGATGAGTCCTGCGAGGGGTGGTGCTAGGATGGCACATCTGTTGTGCTGTGAAGCCTGATTATGACAGAGTCACCTCTTCCTGGGAGCAAGTTTTACCTTACTGGCATGAGGGATGTGCTGTCAGCACCCCAGGGACGCTATCCTTGCATGAAGTCGTCTGGCACGTGAAGCTGGACGCTTGAAGGAGAGAGAGATAAAGAGTTGGGGGGAAAGCTAGAGGAAATATGATTTGTCCAGGGGCATTTCGCTGAACTTGAAACAGAAGTCTCTTGAGTCTGGAACGGCCACAAAACAGAGAGCTGGAGTCTGTGCTAGGAAAGAGGGAATATGGACCTCAGCAGATGAGTGCAATAAAGAAAATAACATAAAACAGCACCTCCTTGGGGGAGGTTTCCCTCTTAACAATCGACCAGTTTGGACTGGACCAGCACTTGGGAGTCAAAGAAAAGCATGGCCTTCAGACTCCTCTGCCCATCCTCTGTCCTGTTGTCCTCTGTCCTTGCCTTCTTCACAGGGCAGTCTCGAAATGATGAGAAAGAGACCAACTCTGAATGAAGAACCTGCCAGGATTATTGCAAGGGAAGAATAAGAAATACGTTCTGCTGGAGTGTAACATTTCTTCCTGCAATTTCTTTGCAAATTCTTGCTCATTTCTGATAACATGGATAGAGGCTGAAGCTGTTCTGGATAAACTTTGTGTCCGTTTTGATTCTGTCAGAACTAAAAGTCTCTGGCTGGAGATTACCAGATGTGAAAGAAAATAGTGTCCCAGAGAACAGGAGTCCTTTATCAAACGTAAGATAACTCTGCAACCTGTGCCAGTGTCTCACCACCCTGACAATAAAAGATTTCTTCCTAATATCTGACCTAAATTTGCCCTCTTTCAATTTGTATGCATTACCCCTTGTCCTGTCACTACACGGCAGTGGCAGTTTCCCCTTGCAATGTGTCCCCTCCATCACCCAGTACCTGCACAAGCCACCTGTGCATCATTCAGGCAGGCATTAATCTTCCTGAAATCCCTGTGGGGTGAAAAAACCACTTTCCTCTGTCCTGATTCCTTAGGGACAGAGGCAACAGACCCTTAACGGATACTTAAGCATTAATTGCTTTAGGGCTAGTGAGACTTCTGAGACGCTCATTAACCATGGTCGATAAATTCACCCAGCTTCTGGAAGAAGCAGAAACAGAGCTTAAATCTCCCCAATCTTTCTTTCATTTCCCGAAACGAGGACCAGCCTATCTGCCTTTTTTTCCCCCCCTCCTCCTGACACAGCACCATATACACTTTCCTCAGCTGTTTTCTTTTCCTGAGCCAACACCCTTCCTTGGCTGTGCCTGACCATTTCCTAATTCTTTCTCTTTCTCTTTCGCCTCTTATTATTTTTTAAGCTTTTTTTTTCCAATTTTGTTTCACTTTCTCGTCCTATTTTTCCAATTTTCTCCTATTACTGTTTGTTTGTGGTTTTTTTTTCCTTCCACCTTCGTATTGGTCCAGCCCACCTGATCTCCACAAGAAAGCCATGAAATAAAATAGGCAGCGTGGCTGCATGGACAGGTCTGTGCTGGGCCCCTCTGTCTGTTATGGACAAGATGTTCAAATCTAGCTGTAACCCTTTGCAAACCTAGTTTTCAGTGCTTCAGGCAATGCGTTGGTGTGGCAAACCACAGGTCACTTATGAGGACTCTCTTAGGAAGGCCCTTCAGGACATTCTCACTGTCAGGCCTGTGTTTAAGTCGCGTTCCTAAATACATTCTGATGGACAAGGCCACTTTCCTCACATGGGAAAGGATCCTTAAGCTTTACACTTGCACCTAGTGTGGCCGATCTGTAGAATCAGGCAAAGGTTTAAAGGCTGGCAAAGACTGTTCTGATAATCTGGAGAGATGGCTGGAATGCCAGAGGTCAAAGAACCTCCGCTTCTCCTTTTAACAGCCAGTGGAGACACAGTTAACTTTATTGTCACTGCTATCTTATCGCCGCCAAATAAAATGCTCCCAGACTGGTGCACGTCTGCAATTATCTGCCCGGCACACGAATAATGTTTCTGCAATGTCATGCATGCTGTCGTCACGGCGTTCAATTACGGACTTAATTTCGGTTATTAATTGTGCCGTCGTGTTTACTGCAGCCCCGTGCATCTGCTGGTGTGAGAGCACTCCAGATGACCAAGTCTCCTGCTCCAGACAATGATCCCTCTGTTAGAAGGAGAGAAGCGGAGGCACAGGGCAGTGGAATGATCAAGGAATGGGAGAGGCTCCCAGCACTCCCAGCTGGACCAGTGCTGTGACATCAGAGGCAGCGTGCCTTGGTTTTATGGAGCCCTTGAATGGGTTCAATAAAAATAAAAATAAAAATAAAGTGGTTCTTTTATCATGGATTACATAGTTTTTGTGTTGCTCTGCTCTATCCCGTATTTCCTACGATACTCAGAGGTAGAATAACAGAGCTGCTGCTAAAGCTGTTTGAAGACCTGGCCTTAGTTCCAGCAATAGGTGGTGGAAGCCCACCTTCCTGATCCTGAATAAAAGGTTAGCTGGGGTTTTCGAATGACTCTGCAAGGTGACAGATCCTGCTTCCAGGCGTCCTCTTTCTTTTGACTCCTCTTTGTCTAAATTCTCCTCCTAAATTCTTTACACTCTTTGCTTTCCACAAACGGAGATCTCAGGTTGAAAGTCTTGCTTGCTGTGCATCAGTTTTGACCACTCAAGCAGATAATCAAGCTTCTGTGCTGCAAATACTCATTCACTTGGGCTGCTTCCTAACTTTCCTACTAAAGCAAATGAAAAAATCACCCGAAGTCTTCATGGAATGTCCTTCAGTGAGCTTTGCATGAAGCCAAAGGGACAGTCACATTGCAAACACCACCCTCACCCCCACTGCCAGCGTCTCTCTTTCCTGCTGCCCTCCAAGCACAGCTGAGGACCCCAGACACGCAGGAGAGGAAATCCTGGGTCCTGGAGGCAGAGGGGGAAGTGCAAAGTAGCTTTGTGCCATGTTCTGAATTACATGTACCCAGAGCAAGTGCTGGGGGAATAACTTTTCACCCTGCCAAAATGCAGGAGGGGTGTTTTCCCTTTTGTTCCCCATCTGTAGCAGGGCTGATTGTGCAAGATCACCTGAAAGGCAGCCAGAGGACTTTCCCCTTGGTTGTGTGGTAGATTGTTTGCCTCTGCAATTGGAAGATCTCAAGCAGAATTTTGAGCCTTGTGCATGGTGATGCCATGAGGCACCTGATCCTGAATTGCCGGAGCTGTGTGGCACCGGGCAGCATGGACTGAGTCTGCTTTACTGCCCAATTTCTTGGGGCAGCATCTCCGTGCCTGTTTACAAATTTTCCAGGGGTAGCACTAAAATGTTTTTAAAAGTTGCCTCTTTGTCACAGATATCTGCATTTCTGTGCTGTGGTGGGGAGAAAACCCTCTGAACAGCGTCTGTACCCGGGCCGGGCAGCACCGCGTGTGTGCCAGGTAGTGGAGTGGTGACAGGGAGCCTGAAATCCAGGCAGAAATACAGCAGATTCAGCAGATATATCTGTGCCCAAATAGCCAGCAGCACAGCAGGGAGATGGTCTGGCTTGCAGAAAATGCAGAAAAAGTCTCCGTGGAAGCACACGGTGAGGCTGTGAGCTGGCACTCGCACTCTTCACCTGAAAGGATGCCAGTACCTGGTGTTTTGGTGTGCCCAGTCCTTGTCTGGGATATTTAGCAGGCACCACAAACTTGCTGATGTGTGAGCTTGCCCTCCTCGTGCCAGCGAAGAGGGTTGGCTGGTCTGCTTGCTCTTGGCTTTCACAGACAGCCAGATAACTCTCTGCATGCTTGGCAAAAGCCTGTGTGCTCCTGCCACGGAGCAGTGACACACAGTCTTCTCTGCCATGAGTGATGTTATGATGGTTTATTATGTCTGGTGGTGAGTGAGCTTCCAAAATGCTTGGAAGTTCAGTGAATCACTTGAACCCTTTTGGGGCAAAATGATTCCCGGACCAGGAGCAGTTTTTGGAGCTCTTGCAAAAGCCTTGAGCGGTCTCCACTTGAAGAAAGGAGGCAAAATGTAAAATATGCCATGAGTGCAGAGGTGGCCTCCAAAAGCTTCTGCCGAAGGCAGGGTCCTGCAATGCTGCGAGGTGGTCGAAGATCCAGAAATGTATCTTTCTTGCCCCAAAATACATGCCAGCTGGGCAAAACAGGCAAGGGATTGTAAGGGTGCTTGTGGTGCGCTGAGCCTGAGCCTTACTCGGGCTGGAGGATCACCCCGTTACAGACCAGCCCCTATCTGGTTTAACTTGTGGGGACGTAGCAACAGCTTAAAATGAACTTAGTGGAGAAAATGGCACCGTGCACTAATTACAGCCAGTATTTTGTACCAGGATAGAATCAGCCCTGACCAACGGCAAATATCTGCATGCCATGTTAAGGTAAAAATGGAAACCCAGAACTCTTTTGAGGAAGAAACTAGGGTGAGGTCTGTTCATTTATTACACCGAAGATTCTGGTCCTGGGCCAGTTTGGCCCTGCAACGAGTTTGGCCCCAGTTAAACTCTCAGGCTGTGCTTCAGTGAGATGTACAGATATACTTAACAAGGCACATGCATGTGTCATTCCCTGGAAATTGTTAGGCACATACACTAAATTAGGCATCTACACCTTCGGATTATTTGTTATAATGATTAAATCCTTACTAATGACTCTGGTAATTAATGGGTAGCCTAAAAATTGCTATTCCCCCACGTCTTAAAATAAAACAGAGATGTTTTGAAATTAAATTCTTGAGTAGGAGGTGGATGTCAAAATACATGTTTAGTTACATGTGGTGAGGTTGGCGAGATACATTTTCAGAAGTAGGAATCTAAAATTAGGTCTCATAGGCACAGTTAGAAAGCTAAATAAACAACAAGGTTTTTTTAAGGCTGAGCGCCCGTGAGCTGCCAGGCAGTAGCACCGAATACAGATTTAAATGCTTGGATCATCACTGAAATAAAGCACCAAGCTCCCGTGATTTCCCAGCAAGGCTCTAGGCCTGAACACCCACGCTCACACAGCCAGGTACCCCCTGGGTCTCTGAGAGCTGACAAGGCTCTCCTGGAAGCGTGGAGCCAGCGTGACGAGCAGAGGAGACACAGGGACTCGGGCAGACTGGAAGTTGTACGCCTTTAGGATGGGGAAACACATGTTTCTGCTTCCAATTTTAAAATCCTCGTGCGTTTGGGTTCATTCTGTGAGCGGTGCAGTTTATGGCATCCTTAGAGATTCCCGTTAGCTTTCACACGGAGAGTTGGCTGCGGTTTGGTGATGCTATCAGGAAGGAGGATGTCGTCTCATCCCTGCCCCAGCCTTTAGCACAGTGCCCACTGGTGCCTGGGGAGCCCAGTCCAGGAACAGGGGATGAAGATGGGGCTTTGCATTCGTGCACGCTCTACTTTCCCACCGAAGCACAAACGCTCCGACACGTCCGCGCGCTCCTTCGCTCACACGGCAGCCTCCCTCCTGCTTGCCAAGCCCATGGTCTCAGTTCCCCAGAGAAGGGTGGGATACTGATGCAAGAGGCTGCATTAGATGGCTGCTCCCCTCCCTTGAACCAGAGTCTGATGACATGTCTGCTGAAATGCGTCAGAGGGCTGGGGAGAGAAAGCGAGAGTGACAGAGAGGCAAGTCTGGGTGGAGGGACTTGGTTTTAATTAAAACAAGTAAAGCCGTGTTTTCCAAGCCCCAGATTGCAGTTGAGTCTAGCGGTAGCTGCTGAGTAAAAATGGATTTTCAGGTGGCTTGGTTGTTTCCCAAGGGATCCTCTGCTGTGGGAAAGCTGCGATGCCAGGACGCATTTGGCTGGGCATTGGTGGAGGAGACCACTGGAGGGGCCTGAGGTGGGACTAGGCAGCAAAACTAAGCTGACAGCCCCAAAACATTTCATCTGCAGAACAGAAATGGCATTTTCCTGGCCAGGAATGTGGTTTTTTTTCCTACTCCCTTTGGTCAAAAGGGCAAGCACACAAGTCTGTTCTACACTCCTCACCAGTCACTGGGAGGCCTTGGGAAGGTCCTTGTCCTGCCACTGGCCATGTGGCAACACTCTTGACTTCTCCTCGTGTCTCTAGTCCCACCCAGCTCATCTCTAGCAGTGACTTCAAGCTGCCCAAAGCCAAAAACTTTCTCTTTGCACATTTTTTGTGGCGTGGAGCATCATTCTTGTCAGAGCCCCCAAGCGCTACCATGGCAAGAGCTATGCAAGGCAAGCAGAGGAGATGTCACAGAGCTTCCTACGGTCTCCAGCAGCTTCTCCCTCTCCCTCCGCCCTGTCCCCAGCAGTGACACGTCCCTCTTGCATGGGATAACTTGCTGCTAGAGGGAGCTGAGGGTTCAGATGGCTGCTTAACCTAACCCCAGTATCCAAAGCTTAGGAAAATGCCAGCATTTTGTCCCGGACCCTTTCTATTTGGAAGTGGGATTCACGTTTGACACAGCGGTCCCCTTCTCAGGCACGCCCGTGTTGTCCTTGCTGGGATACTTTCTGCTGTCGGTCTGGAGTTGCTGGGGATGGACATTGATCCTGTATCGCCCTGGAAGCCATCTCTAACTCCACGGAGAAATCCTCACAGTACTGCAGTTCATCCACACTGGAAAAAGAACTTCGGATACCTCTGGAAAAAATGCAAACAAACAAAGCTGGGGAGCTTTCTGGCATTGGTTTCTGAAGATGCCTCAAGAGGAACGAAGACAAAACCACTTCAGAACTCTCTTTTTCAGGATGGTGTCTGGAGGCCTCTGAGTCCCACAGAGTCATGGCAGTGCCTGACGAGGACCTGCATTTCTGGATTTGCTTAATGAGAAGCAGCCAGGCAAGAACGGGACATGAACTGTCACAAGCTTGCTGCTGCTGCTGCTGCTGAACATGATAACAGGGCTGAAATTCTTTCAATAGAGTTTGGTTTTTGATGCGGGAAATTAATGAAGTTAATTTCTTCAAGATGCAGCATCTTTTATTTTCTTCAGCCTTCTGTGTCTGCTTTGGTCAGAGACGCAGTTGCACTCACTCTGTTTAGCAGCAAGGATGGTCATCCATCCCTTCGCTGCATCCATGTGGAATCAGTCATATCACCTATGGTTTTCTCCCAAATCTCTGTGCAAAGCCCTGTCAGGATCTCCTGTGCCACACAGCCCGGTTCATCTGCACGAGGACTTGCTTGAGGGCATTTCCTGGGAACTTCTCTTTGGACAAACTGATTCACCACAGCTGGACACGGGCTGGCTTTCAGAGTCCAGCTAGAGAAGGAGAAACCCTGCTGGTCTTCCTCTGAGCCTTGGGTTCCCACCTTCCAGAGGAGGAGAAGCCCAGGTCCCCGTGGGAGGATGCCTGAGGGATGGATGTTAGCAGGTGAGTGGCACATGCCTTGGTGCCAGGGACAGGCTTGTGCTGCTCCTGAAGCGTCACCACCCGTTCCGCACATGCCTTGAGCATGGTGACCTTCCCATCCTGCCAACCATGGTAAAAAACCCAGCCCCCATGAGAAGAACAAAAAGGGATTTGTTTCCTTTTGCTTTGCTGCATGCCTGGCATTTGCCAGGAAGATTTTAATGTGCTGTTTAGATAGGACAGAGAACCTTTCCTTGAGCCAAGGCAAATCTGCTCTGTCAGATGATAGCAGGGATTTCAGAGAAGTGAGCTGATGGTGCAGGTCCAGGGAACTTTCTCATCCTGGAGTGTTTACAGCAAGAAAGAGCTCAAAGTTGCTTTTCCCTTGCAGGTAAAAGTCCATGAGAAAATAGTTGCAGGGCCAGTCGATGCTCCCAGGTGCCTGTTCCCAGGTGGCCTGTGTGGGTGACCTTTTGTGGAGAGGCTGGTCTGCACTGAGGGATGTCCCCTGATCAGGGTGGCCCTGGGCTTCCCATCAGTGGAAAAGCAGCTTTTTTTCTACCACTGTGCAAAATGTGCTCCTCACGAAAGACCTCCCGAAGGGGCTGGGCCTCTTGCTGCCTGCCTTGTCCCTGCCTTCCCACTCCCTCGGTTCTTTCTGGCAGCTGGACAGCAAGGGAACTCCTTCCTTCGCTCACCAATGGCCTGGAGGTAAACTCCCTGCTGCACAGAAACCAGCACCAGGCTCGTTACCTACCGCACACAGAGCCCTCTCACACACACGGAGGTACCTCCGTGACAGGCGCTGCGTTGCACGTGAGCGAGGGAGTCAACGCTGCTGATTTCCTGGCTAGCTGCTGGTTTGTCTGCTGGCATTTTCTACACACACTGCTGCTTGTCCTAGAAAGCCTCTGTGTGCTGTACCTGCTCTAGGTGCAACTCTTATAGCAATTAAAAAATTCTTTCCCCCCACCACCCCCTACCCCTGCCTGGTGATTTTTACACCCACCAAGCAGCAGATTGAAGATATATTTTGAAAGCACAGCTTTGCCAAGCTCGCAGGAAAGGGTATTTCAAGGGTCTGCTTGCTGTTTTCTCTCTCTCCAGGTGTTGTGCACTGCCTGTTCTCAGAAACAACACCTGGGTCTGGGTGGATCCAGGCTCTGACACATTTCTTGTTTTCCTTTGTCTTCTGCCTCTTGCAGTTGAACAGGTCAGAGTACTTGCCAAAGTGAGTTGGAATAAGGAGTAATTCCTTGTCCTCACTGAAAAATACTCATTAGGTCAGCTAACTATTTACCAGGGGAAAAACCATCAGGACTATTAGGTGCCAAAATATGATGCCAAAATGCAAGAGCTGGCCCAGGGACTCTCAATCCTACAAAATGATGAGGTTCCTGGTCAGAGGAGGCAAAATCCCATTAACTGAGCGGCATGGTGCTGGCAGCTCCATGTCTGCAACACAAGGCTCAAACAGAAACAGGGCTAAACACAGATTTGCCCTTTGAACCCATGGCTGGGACTGGTACCGGTGTAGCTAAAAGGCTTTTTGATATCCACACAGTGTGAAATGACTTCTCCTTTCATTTTTAATGGCTGGAGAGGAAAGGATAGGGCTGGACTGTAGCGCTCCCCTGCTGAGTGCTGTAAAAAAAGAAAGCCTGATTCACCTATTCTTGCGCAAAACTTCATCCTCCGTCCCAAAAGGTGGTGTTTGTGGGAAATTCCACATCGTTTGAGACTTTTAACACGGTGAGTACTGCCGACAGCTTTTTAGAAACATAATTATTTCTCACGTGGAGCAGAGGAGAACAGATACCGAAATTCTCTGTGAGTTCTGATTCCTTTTCTGACGCTGCACCGTGGTGGCGAGTGGTTTCTTAGGGGTTGGTGTGGGGACTGGTGCTGCTTAACGCCTTTGTGGGCAAAATGTTGAGTGGCATCAAGGCTGGTGGTGGCACCGAGCGGTGTGGTGTGGTCAGCACACTGCAGGGAAGGGACCCTTGGCAGGCATGAGAAGTGGGACCCTGCAAACCCTATGAAATTCAACGAGGCCAAGTGCAAGGCCCTGTGCGTGGGCCAGGGCAATCCCTGAACAAATGTTAACCTGGCTGATTAATTCAGGCTCGTGTGGCCTCTGGGGCTGTGGTAGAAGCTCTTTTTCCACCTGTGCCCGAGGCACAGACGTGTGAAATTCAACACAGTGAATAGGATGAGGGCAGTCATGCTTTGGGTCATACCTTGGAGCCAAGGGAAAAGCAGCTGGTGTGTCCTCAAGTCACCTCAGTGCTGCTGGTTTATTGCTGAAGGCTCACAGCTGAAGTCGAATGCTGAATGGTTGCCAGGGACAGCGTGTCATTTTGAATATATGAAATTATAGCAGAACTGCATTGCAAGCCTGTTCCTGCAGCTTTTCCTTGCAGAAAACTTGGGAAGTCTCACAGCAGTGAAAACCTTTACCTCTGAGCTTGGTGGGTAGCATTCACAGCCCGCTGAGTCAGTCTGAAATGCCGTCAGTTTTCTTTGAAGATGAGTTAAAACAGAGGCTTCCAATGCGAAAACGCTTTGTAGAACTTGTTTTCTTCTTCTGTTGTGAATAAAATGATTTGCTACTGCAGGGCTGTTCCTGAGTATGGCACAGCTATAGTGTTTCATAGAGAATGGCCTGTCTTTGAGGCAAGAGGGACTATTGTTTCTGAAACTTCCCTCCCCTTAGAAACAAAAGAAATTTCATTAGCTAGAGCGTTTTGACATCTTATTTGCAGCGCTGTATTTCAGCTCTTGCCCCCGTGATCTTAATTTATGAATCACCTCTCGCGTTTCCAAAACTTTAGGTAGTTTGTAAATTTGCAGAGCAGCTCGTACCACAGATGGAATGTAGGTTACTCTGTATACTAAAGTCATATTATCAAGACAAGGAAGTGTAAGTGGTTTTAAAACGTGGTAATCAATAATACATTAATTTCTGGAGCCCTGCAAGAATGTAAGTGATTGATTAATCTCGTAATAAAGACTCACTGGTGATTTATTGTCTCACCATAAAACAGGAACGCGACAGAGTTTGGTGCCACTTTATCTCGGTACTAGAGGAAAACAAGGAAACAGAAATGTTAAGAGATTTGAGGTGTCACGTGTGTCACCTCAGGATGGGACAAAATGTGAGGACTGTACCTTTCTGGGTCAGATTCCAGTTTCAAACATGCTAAAGGTTGAGAGGAAAGATAACTTCATGGAGTTGATGAGGGAGGGTTTTTTTTCTTTCTTTCTTTCTTTCTTTCTTTCTTTCTTTCTTTCTTTCTTTCTTTCTTTCTTTCTTTCTTTCTTCCTTCCTTCCTTCCTTCCTTCCTTCCTTCCTTCCTTCCTTTCTTCCTTTCCTTCTTTCTTTCTTTCTTTCTTTCTTTCTTTCTTTCTTTCTTTCTTTTCTTTTTCTTTTTCTTTTTCTTTTTCTTCTTTTTCTTTTCCTTTTCCTTTTCCTTTTCCTTTTCCTTTTCCTTTTCCTTTTCCTTTTCCTTTTCCTTTTTCATTTCCTTTCCCTTTTTCTTTCTTTTTCTCTTTTCCTTTCCCTTTCTCTTTTTTCCTTTTTCTCTTTTTCTTTTATTTTTTCTTTTTCTCTTTTTCTTTTTCTTTTTTTTTTCCTTTCTCTTTCTCTTTTTCTTCAACCTATATATTTGCTTCCTTGGGCCAAACCAGTTAGATAAAAGAAGATAAAAGAGATATAAATGTGCTTACCAGAGGGGAATTAGTGTGAGTTGAAGCAAGTTAAGTGAGTTAAAATTGAGCAGCTCAAGCTTCTTATGTAAACAATATTGATGGCTTTTGATTCAGCTAGTTCTACGTGCCTTTAATCTGTGAGAAACTGCAGACTGATCTTAATCCACACACAGCCTGGAGACCAGTGATTTACAACCAAAATAACGCCACTTTTTATGTTGTTAAAAATAGGGAAAAAGGTTGAAAAGTACAAAGGTTTTTTTTCCCCGTCCACTTCCAATTTTATTCATCTCACCATGGTTGAAACGAGTGTCCAGGTGAAAAACACAGCCTTCTTTTCCTTGGCATAACATATTTGATACCTCTGCACCACAGTGCTTGTCCTTTGGAGAGAAATCTTGGCCATGCTATTCCTATATTACAAAGGCTCTGACCTCGCCTAGCATATAAAACAGAGCAATAAAAGCTGGGAACAAAATGTTTGAGTAAATAACAGTCACTGCTGTCCCCTGAGAAATGAAGGTCGGGCTGCAGCTGTCTGGGAATGCTACTGTTTGTGGAGTCCTACTCCTCCGTCTGAAGGGAAAGACTTCCCGGGGTCTTCCAGAAAGGAAGGCAGATGGAGAGGTTGCTGAAAACTCTGCATCCCTCTTGCCTGTGGAAACAGTGAGCTTGCAAGAGGATGGGACTGCTCCAAACACTGCCAGTCCTGGTTGGGATGTGGGAGCAGCTGGGAATAGTGCAGTATCCCCAGAGGCTCCTTCTCTTGTGGCTTCTCTCATTGTCCACGTGCAAAGCTCACAGCTGATAGATTGGCCTCAGAACGCTGATGATGATCAAGGTGATGGGACAACAGCTAGATAAATTTCATTATTCCTTGGGCATAGTGGAGATGGGAGCCCAGGCATGGCTCGGAGCACAGCACCTGTCAGCGCTGCGAGAGCTGGGCATGAGAGGACGTGGGCGACCCGATTTACCCTCCTCCAGCACAAGCAGAGCTCGTCTTTTCTCACCCAAGAAGGTCTCATTGCCACAGGTGGAAGCGTGGATGCCTTGCTGCAATTCGCCCTGGTGTTTCTGCACATCAGAGTGCTGGCATTGTCTCTGCTCTTGCCTGCTCCTGTGCTGTGCCATGTCTGCCTGTGATATGTGGGATCTCCTTATTAATTTCCATGGGGAAAATGAGTCCTGGCATTTTCAGTCTGAAAAGCAAGATATAACACTGGCCTTTGGTAACCTTAGTCACCTGCCAGAAATGGAAAAGCTCGTCACAGTAAGCAGAAACATTCAGCGACGTAGTTCAAGAGACGCTGTTAAAATTAGTCAGCTGGAGTGGCAATAAAACTCTAACAAGAAGCTAAAAGCCAAAAGAAAGCAAATTCAGCCCTGCCCCACCTTTCAGCCAGGGCAAACTGGTGCAAATTGGAAGGGGGTGGCAGGAGAACAGTTCTCTCCTGTTCTGTACTGGCGTAGGTCACAAGGCAAAGCAGAACTCATGCAAGACTCCTGCTTGTAAGTCATTTCATAACTATGAGCACATGGCTGCCCAGGAGTGAGAGATGAACTTGGTCACTCCTGGCAGCTGTGCCATGCCTCCAGCCAGAAGGGGCTCAGTGCAAAGACAGGCAACGCTCAAACACACTGGGCTGCTTTTATACTAAGATACTTTGCAAGAAAAGCACATGTCTGGTTGTGTTGCTCATTCAAAAGAAGTAGCTGCTGGGTTTTAGCTGTGCAGGTCTAAGGATGTAAATGAGGTAAGGCTGTGGTGAGAGATAATCCATTCTGTTGGACTAAATTAGCTGAAAAAATGAGTTACAGAAGCAGAAGGAAGAGTCAGCTACTGCCTGTGACACAGGGTATCTGCAAGGGGAGAAACAATAAGGCATTTAGCTCCTGTGGTCCCTTCCAGCCTTACCCACTCTGTGATTCTGTGATCCCTCTAAGACAAAGAAATGTAATTATGGAAAATCCACTCGCTGCCAAATTAATAGGATCAGCTCCAAGGCAGCGTTTTGATGCAGCAACTTCAGCTCTTTTGGCTTCCCAGTATCAGTTCCAAAGTGCTGAGGCTGCACAACACAATGTGTTGATCCAGCACAAACCTTCCTGCTGGTCAGATCCGTCAGGAACGGCTGGGGAGTTAAAGTTGTAGGCAAAGCTTTAAGGTACGGTCTTTCCCACTGCACCTGGTGTCAGAAACCATCCCAGCTGGGGTTGTATTTTCTGTTGGGTGTGTTGGTTCCATAAATAGAGGTGTGATTGGGCACAGTCAAGGCTGATCCACGCTGACTCTGTGCTAGTGGTTACCTGGTGCTGATGGCTGTGGAATCATGGACTGGCCTTCTGGGCAACTTATGTCCCACCACCAGGCAGTTAAACTTAAATTACACATTTGCTTTGGGGAAATTGCTATCAGACGTTTTTTTTTCCCCTCAAAGGTGACAGAACTCCCCTGTTTCGTGACTTTGCTGTATGTTCACCAAACTCTTTGTCTTAAGCTACGCTCGTTAGAAGATGTGAATGAACTTTGTTGTGAAATTCCTTTTACGCAAACAATTTAAAATAACATCCAAGTAAAAAGAGATTTTTTGTTAAGGATGGGGATTGTAACTAAGGAACATGAGGGCAAATCATCCAGCATGCAGGCAGAAGAAAGGTTCTGATCTTCACCCGAGGTGTCAGCGGTGTAGCAGGAGCTTTGCTCAAGGCAGTCTGTGCTCATAGTGAGAAGTTTGGAATTTCTCCTCCCATTGAGCAAACGTCTCCAAGTGCCCTGTTACTCTGGGTATTACTCTGCTCCTGTCTTGTCCAGCCTGTGAGATGAAACAGAGCACTGGGGACTGGTAAGGAAGGGATGCTGTGAGATGGGTTGCTTCTTTCCTGAGAGGGACAAGCAGTATTTGGCTTCAGGCAAAAGGCTGGGAGTTTGGCCTGGGTGCAAGATAGCAGAGCACACACCACTGCAAGGCGACTGGAAGGTTTTCAGTCCTCCCTGCCTGCAGCCAGGACTAAATCCTCCCACACAGTGCATCCTTCTCCAGCCTGAGGATGCTGCTCAGGATGCTGATTGGTGCCTCAGCCCTCTTAGGCTGCATATTTTTTGAATCAGTGGAGGAATAACAGCAAAAGACTGGAAAAATCTTGGGGAAGACAAATGAACCTGAAGAACTTTCATCCATATATGTTCCCAGGTAAAAGAGGGTGAGAATTTTAAACCAGGTCCAGGATTTTCCTCTGACAGCTCTGAGTGGAGGCATCTTCCCATGTGTCCTTGGCACCACAGCTGGCTGTGCTCAACAATTTAGCTGGTTCCCAGAAAACTCTCATTTCCGTTCTGGGGTTTTTCTTGGCCATAATGGTGGCCAAGAGAGTAATTTCCTGGGCACCGTTGGAGTTACACAGGTGCCCATCGTGGGTAAGCAGGAGAAAAACTGACCTTATGTTATGATTGGGCACTTGGAAATAGTGTCAGGTCACACCACGAGGTGCAGGAAATTCAGTGAAAGTCATATCCCTGTTTCGGTTTCCATGCCCCTGTTCAAAGGTCGGAGATGCCTGCCCTCGTGCAGTGTAAACTCCAGGGCTTTTCCTGGGAACTGATACAGCTGTGAAATTCCAGTGTCCTGGAGAGAGCCTGGGACAGTACCTGGGAGTCCACAAAGCTCCTTCTACCCCCAGGATGATGGGATGGAGGGAATGAAATAAGATGCCAGGTCCCCACAGTGACACAACTCAGCCTAACACCTCAGTGCACCTCCAGCTTTGCTCCCTGGGGGAACCCGATCTGGGGCAGGGGTGGGGGGAAGCAGAGAAACCTCACCTTTTCTGAGGAGGCAGTGAGATTCCCGAGGGGCCCAGCACACCTGGGAAACTGAGGTGTCGTGCACCTGAGAAGCCACTTGCATCCCCAGGCAGATACTCACCCTGCCAGCCTGCAGCTGATTGCTGCTGGGTGAGGGAAAGAAGGGTCTGTGCAGCAGCACCACTGCCCTGCTGGCACTGATCCATCAGAGGTGTTTAAGAGAGGCTGAGTAGCTCAGAGAAGTCATCTGCAGGTCCAGTGTCATCGCTGGGGGCTGGAGAAGGAAGCTCCCCACTGCACCAGTGGCCCTGTCCTGCCAACGTGTTGGGGTGAGCCCAGCTGGCTCTTGGGCACTGTGTGCCTTGGCAGTAACTCTCTCCCTCTAATTAAAGGGCAAGGCTGCAGCCTGTTAATAATACTGACTTAATTTCTCCCTCTCCTGCTATCTGGCACTGGGCATATAATAAAGAAAGTAAATGTTTGCTAAGCGAGGAAGTGGGGCAGGTGAGTTTACAACAGTGATGCTCTCTGGGACACGTGTGGGTTGGTGGCGTTTGAAGCTACTGAGTGGTGGCTGCACGACAGAAAATTGCATTCTGATCTCTGCTTATGTTTTGGGCTGGCATTTGGGCTGGAATCCCAGCCCGCTGATGGTCAGAGGAAATCTGTGTGTGAGAGAGAGGTCGTTGATTTATACAGGCAGCTCTGACTGTATAAAACAGACGTAGGATGCCAGGGGCAGGACTTGGAAGGAAAAGAGGTGCCCTAAACCGGTGCTTGCTGATAAAGGATCAGCTTGCTCTGCTGCTACAAAATCATCAAGGCACCAAATCTCAGAGCCATGCACGCAGTAAAAGTTTAATCTCGCTGTACCTAGAAGCACCTTGGCCTCAGCTGTAGGGAACCTGAATGGGGAAGCCTTTGAAGATCTGAAAATCTCTACCTTCATCCCTAAGGAGGTCTTGGAGTGACCTTCATGTACTCTTTTGCTGCATCAGCAAAGCCCTTTAGCTCGTGCCTTGGCTGAGCTAAGTTTACTGGCATAATTGTCACCTGAAAACGAGGGGCTGGTGGCTGGTGGCAGCTCTGACTCTGCCATGCCTCTGGGGGTGGGTGGTTACCCCACTTTTCTCTCAGCATTGCCCTCCTGCTGCTTTCGCTGTGCTTGGGGAAGGGGCTCTTCTCCCACTCTGCTTGTGGTGGCCAACAAAACTAATGCTTCAGGGGATAGGAAGAGTTCCCTCTGCACATGGCAAAATCTTAAAAAAAAAAAAAAAAGAAGAAATAGNCTTGACATGGCAAAAAATTAAAAAAAAAAAAAAAGAAGAAATAATTTTTGCTGATCCCTAATGAGGGGAAATATAATCTATATTTGGCCTGGATTTTTTTTTTTTTTAACAACTGAACTGTAGTTTCTTAACAACCTGTTATTTCCTATACTTATGTACATTCTTATGTTTTAAGTGAGCCTCGCCCCTTCCTTTAAGCTGCATATTTTCCATTTTAAGATTTCCTGTTCAAGCTAAAGGGCAAAGATCTTTAAAATATCAGCACGAAGCTGGGCTTACTCTCAGTGTGTAAAAGTTATCAGGCTCCCAGCTCTCGGTTAGGCTGTCGCACTTTCTCCTTATCAGAGAAATAGGTCCCAAGTTCAATGTCTTTGACTCTCTAACTGATGTGCTGGACTAAAGTCCTGGCTGTGTGGGCAGCCAGGCAGGAGACAGCAGAGTAATATGTGTCTGTGTTTGATGGCCATTATTGTTATAGTGATTGGCAGCAGACGCACAGACTTCTGTCTTCAGGGTGTTTCCTTTCCTCTCCTCACCTCCTCCCTCTCTATTTGCCTGCCTCCACTCACCGTATTTTCTCCCTGACAGCTACAACTGGGCATGAATGACTGGAGGGACGGGGCAGGACTGGTGGGGAAGGAGCACACACAGTGAGTGGAAGCAGCATCTGAATCTTTATCTGTGCTCTAAACATTGCAAAAGATGAAATCGAACAAAAGCCGTAACAATGCCTCGATTGCTGGCATTCAACAACAGCCATCCAATTACAGCTTCTCTGTTAGAATTTGGGTCTTGGGGGTGTTGGACGGGCAGGCAGGGACAGCTCTGTGGTGCCTGGTGCCTCACGGGGGATCCAGCTGCAGATCTGTGGGACAGCAGCAGCTGGAGCCCCCCAGCCAGCCCCCGTGTCTGGCCAGTGCTCTGTGAGGGGATGGACCCTTTCCTTTCCTTTCCCTTCTCTGCCCTGCCGTGCCACCAGGACAGTCCCCAGCACCAGGGGCTGCCCACAGCTGGGCTGACAGCTCCAGGGTCAGCTGGATTCTGTGTAGATGCCATGGTTGCTTCTGTGCCTGGCTGCCTTTCCCCTGCCGTGAGGGCTGAGCTCCGGCTCGCCTCCCCCTGGGCTCCAGCACCAATTATTCTCCTTGGGGTCTCTCCTGGCTTGCCCTTGCAAACAGCTGCCCCTGATCAAATGAGCATCAATGAAACCAAATACATGATGGGGGAGGAGGGCAGTCTGCAGGGAGCTGATCCTGGAGCTGGCCACGCTGCTACTGAAGCACATCTCTCGCAAATACGGCTAAAAATACCTTTGATGGGGAAGGAGATACTGGGATAAACATGATGAAAGCTGTAAGCTGATAAGCTGATGGAAACTGTATTGGCCTAAACGCTTTTTTGACAGAAAGTGATTTTTTTTTTGTTGTTTTTAACCTGGAATTTCTTTTGGAATATTTTTTTTCTTTTTAAAACAAAAATAAAATTTCTGCCCGCGTCCCAGATTAAACTTATTTCTGCCATTATTTTTTCCTCTGTGGGAAGGTGTGAGAAATGAGGTGGGAAGGGAAGGAGTCACTAGAAGAAGAGAGCAAATGCCCTTTCAGTCTGCTCTCCAACCATCTCCTATCCTTGTCTGCTCTTCACGGTGCCCAAACGCAGCTGGAACAAATCCTGCAGGTACCACCAGGACATGGACAAAGCGATGGCAGACACACATGGCCAGTTTGGGAAAAGGCTTTTCCTTTCGACACAAACTTTCGGGAGTGCTGCTGCCTGTCTGCCTCTCCAAACAGCCCTTTGTGTGCAGCTGATGAGGAGGAGCTGGGGCTCGTACGTCCGAAGAGGTGTAAATGCCTAATTCTCCTCGGGTATTACAGAGAGGTGAAATGCCTGAGGAAACCCGACCTTACAGCCCAAGATGTGTGCTCCACAACTTGTCATTGCCTCTGCTCTCTGCAGAGGACAGGTGTTGCTGGAGACATTGAGAATTTGAGGGGAATACACAGCTAAGTGCATTTTCTTCTCCAGGCAGAGGGCAGGGAGAGGCGGGAGAGCACAGTGAGTTTTGGAAGGATGGAGGGTTACCACTCTGGCCACTCTGTGCTTGGTGTAGGGTTTGCTGGTTGAAATACTCTTTTGGGGTCTCACCAGGAGCCAGACCCAGAGAGTGCAGCCCTTTCTTCTGCTCTTGAAACCTACTACCTGGATGTTTAGCCCCACAGTCCTTGAGCTCCTGGAATGCACTGCCATATGCCTTGGGCTGTCTCCTTGGCTGGTGGTAGAGACTTTGTTCACAAGAGCAGAGCCAGGAGGACCACAGGAGCAGCGAAGAGCGAGGGACGGGTGCTGCACTCACTCATGATGACTCAGTGTGAATTTGGGAAGGGCCCCACTGAAATCTGTGGGGCCCTTGGGGTACAGAGTGCTTTGACACGGGAAGGAGAGAAGGGCTTGGAGCCCTGTGCCAGTGACCCTGCAGCCTGTGGTGACAGCAGACACCAGAGACCTGTTCTTAGAGTTCCTGGTTGTGGTGGGCATCCCTGCAGAGGTCAAACAGCCCTGCCAGAGTGCTGTGTAATGCCCAAACTGGGTGTAAGGTGCCTCTCACACAGCTGTGCCAGCAAGATAAAGCGGATGCCCCAGGGTACCAGCAGCGCTGTGGGAACAGCTGATGACCATGGAGGGACAAGACAACCCAACCCTGTTGTGTCTGCCATGACTTCAGTGTTGCTAAACTGCTACAAAGGTCACCAAAGTCATCCTGTGCCTGCTCAAGGTGCAGTCCAACCTTCTCTCTGCTTGTGGGAGACACAACACCCCGGGGACACCCCGTCCTTGCTCGGACCAGGGCACTGGGGAGAAGGTGTCTGCTCCATCCAGCTCTGTCCCGTTCCAAAGAGATGAGGGTTAAAGCCCTGACAGCCTCACCAGCTCAAGTGTGTTGTGGCTGACAAAGTCTGACATGCCCTGCACAGTTTTTATTAGTATTTTGTTTCAGATGATTCCTTTTCTCCTTTCTGTTAATTTTTTTCTTCTAAGAATGGTACAGAACCCTTTTTCCACCTTCTTGCTTTTTCATTTAGAAAGCAAGCAACTCTTTTCCTGATAATTCTTTTTTAAAGTTCCCCTGCAAATTTTCATAGTCTCATGTTTATAATTACTAATAGGGCTAGCAAGAAATGTTGGGTCAATTTTTGTTTCTCTTGAAATAAAAATATTTTTAAAATGTGTTGACTCTAAATAACTCATTCCTTGGAAAGAGGAAGAAAAAAAGAACTTCTCTTTCCAGCAAACTTTCCAAGGTACCCTTTTTGTTTTTAAACAAATTTTCTAATTCTTGATAGTAATTTTTAGGATTAGCCTTTCTCAGGGAACTACAATGTTTGCCTCACTTCGAAATGAAACTGAAGGCAGATACCAAATACTTGAACTTCCAATGAACTAGGAAGCCTGTGATTAGTTTAGCACAAGTTGCCAAGCAATTAAAAGCGCTGCTCTTCTTTCCCCCAGAAGAATCGATTTCAACAACTACCTGCCTGCGAATGTGAAATAATCACTCCATCTTGATAGGAAAAGCAGCCCCTTAAGCCCTCCGGCTTAGCTTCAAACAGGCGTGAGCTGGAGGCCTAAAGCTCCTCCTGTCCCAGCAGTTTTCCTTTCACACTGGATTTCCCCACTGCTCCAGCGTTCCCTGACCACCTGCAGATGGCTCCTGCCTGGATCAGCAGAGTCGGGGCCAACCTGAGCGTGTAGAGAGATTTTGGGTGGCTCCTCTGACTTCTCAAGCCTTGAGTGCAAAACCTGCCCAGATGCTGCCTGGTGGGTGTGGGGGACCTGACTGATTCAAACCCCACGGGGCTGCTTTCTTGGCGGTGCAAATGAAGGGCAGAGTGAGTGGGAAAGGAGCTCAGGCTGTAAATCAGGGGCAGAAAAAGGAGGGAGAGGTGGTTCTCCATGCTGACCACGCTCTGATAGGTGGTGCAGAGCTGGAGTTGCCACCTGGAAGCCAGTGCAAGGTCAGTGCAATGGCTGGAAATCCGGCTGGAGCAACAAAGGGAGCCTGTGGAGGGAGAGCAGACCCTCCTGATGCTGAGTGTGCTGGAGGATATAGATATGCAGAGGTAAATTGAGTTCTCTGGTAGACGCTAGGGAGATGATAAGGCATGTCAGTAGATCATTTATTTTCATTTATGGCTCAGGCCTATCTAAGACTGCTGATAAGGTCATTGTTTCCCTTGAGTCACTGTCGTCAGGCTCTGTTTGTACATTTACATGATTAAGCATCAGGAGAATCTAGCTTTATCTTAATTTGTATTTTTATGGCTGTATCTTCCTTGTATTTGCCTCTGCTTCTGTCTGTGCCCGGAACGCAGGGGAGCTGAAATGTCTGCTCGGTGCTGCGCTGACATCCCCATGTGATTTACTGCGGGGCACACATGGAAACCTGCTGCAGAACCGGGGTTCTGTGGAACAGGCGCCTCCCAAACACCAGCCTGGAGGACAAAGTGATCGTATTCCACCGCCTGGCTGGTGAAAAAGATGCAGAGATCCCACTTTCTCTGAAGGCTTGACTGGGGCATGACTAGTGCATGATTAATGGACGTCAGCGGCACATGACAGACGTGCGTCTGGCCGCCCTGCGCAGCTGCCTCTAACTGCCTTATGGAATGCCTTCTAGATGACTGAGCCAGGGCCATAAATGTTTATTAGCCTGACGGACTCCAGAACAATCAATTAAGTCTTTATTAAAACCGTTCATGAGAGGATCCTCCGCACAAAGCAGCACCAGAGAGGACTTGTCTTTCTCGGCACCCCCTGTCCACCTCTGCCAGTTGGGAGACGCTCTGACCACGATTTCTGCGTGCTTGGGCAAGCTGCTCTGAGTAATGCTGTGGTTCTGGTTAAAGTTTGTCACTACTCGATTTAATACCCTCTTACACACGTGGGAATAATGTGCGTCTCCCTTTTTTTTTTTGGATGTTTTATTTTTTCCCTTTCTGTCATGTGAGTTTGGATTGGAACCAGTATTTTTTTTTTTTTCAGAAGCTCCCTACTCTCACTCATTACAGGTTTACATCAAAAGAGGGCTTTCCTCCTGGTAGGGCTCAGCGAGGCAGCTCTGCTGATAACAGAGTAAACAAAACTACGCCACGCTTTTCCTGTGTCACAGGGCTTCTGGAGTCCCACACAGGGCTCCACAGCAAAAATAAAGGATAATTTCAGTCTACCTGAGCACTGACTGGCCAGATGGATTTTCGCACAGTGCATAAGACACGTCGCCTTTCTGGCAGGGCGCTGCTCTTTATTCTGCCGGCAGCAGTTCCCACACGGATGCCCCGTGGCTTCCAGGTCCTGGGGCAGGCAGGGAGGGCTGTGAGTAGCACTGGGTGGCCGGGCTGCAGAGAGGAGCAGCAGCTGGCCCAGACCCCCAGGATCCATCCCCCTCCCAGGGCATGTCCCTTGCCCCCTAAGCATGGGCACAGCGGTGCAGAGAGGACAGCACGTGGCCATCTATCTTCCCAGAGGTGGCTGGGGGTGTCAGGGCACCTGGGGACATCCCCCTTCACCTACTAAGCCCACGGTGCAGCAGCAGCTTTGCCCTGTAATTTTGTGAGCAGAGAGAAAGGCAGACTCCTCAGAGTTAAATTCGCTTCCTAGGCTGAGCGCTGGGGATGCAGGAGCTGCCAAGGCATTCCCTTCCTCTAGGATGTGGAGCTGGGAGCCAACAATTTGCTTGGAATGCCTTTAGTACAAATCTTTGGGGCTAATTCAGGCATCCAAGCTGATCTTATTCCACTTTTTATGTAAGTACCGCTATTTTTCTTATTGGACAGTATTAAATTATCTGGTCTTGGGACCAGGTCTGTCTTGGAGAAATCCTCCTCAGCTGGTCCTTGCTGGAGCTTCTCCCTGTGCAGCTTTTGCTGTCCTTGAGATTTGCATCCTGATAAGTCACCCTCCATCCTAATTTGAATCTGGAAAATGTCTCCTATATATACATAACTGACCTTTTTGAGGTGAATAGTTACAAAAGCGGACGTCAAAGAAACTGAGAAAGCTGAATAAAAGCCTAGGGGCTGTGGTTTGACATGTCACAAGGTCTGAGATGCAGGCAGAGGAGAGTTTGGTTTAATGACCTCTACTCCCCACTCCTCCCACACAGGCAGGAGAAGTTCTGCTTTGTTTGCTTTTCTCCAGAGTACTTTCATTTAGCAAACAAGGTGATTAA
>VZTA01027056.1:53913-64760 GCA_013398855.1 Mohoua ochrocephala
AATACCACACATGATATAGTTATTAAAAGGAGAAAAAAAAAAAAAAAAGTAAAATAGCAGGAGAGTTTTCTAGCAACTCCCTTAAAAAACAAACGGTGCTAGGCAAGCCCTTCCCAAGGAAAGGAACTTTGGGATGCGGGGTGGGGAGGGGGCAGTGGGGGCTGCCAGCATCCCTGCGCAGAGCCCGCCGCATCCCCCGGGGATGTCGGAGCGCTCCTCACGCATTATTTGACCGATCCAAACCCCTCCTGCGACGCGAATATTATTACAACTGGAATAACAAAGGCGCAGACCAGCCCAGTGCCTTCGCCTGGAACCGGGTGTCGCCGGGGCAGGAATCGGGATATGGGTGTCCCCAGCGCTCCAGACGGAGCCGCCGCCACAAAGCCAGCCCGCATTGTCCTCGGGGTGGTGTCTCCTCTCCCTCGGCCGGGACGCTGCAGATGTTTTGGGGCTGCTTTGCAGAAGCAGAACGGATGTCCCGTGGCTCTGTCGCTGCCCACCCTCGCGGGAGCAGTTCCCCAGGAGCAGGTTCTGCTCGGGACACGGCCCCGAGTCTGTGCAGGTGGAGACAGGGAGGGAGGGAAGGACAAAACCCCAGCCAGACAGACCACGGGCACCTCCAGACCAAATGGTTTAGGCCAGTCTAACATGGGATGGTGTGGGGAGATCTTCCTCTGGATGCTGTCTGGATGTTCCATCTGCCAGAGGCTGCTGACCACTGGAGTTGTACTCCTCCTGTAAATTCCTCCTGAGGAGCAGGTCTGTGAAACCGCTGGCTTGCTGAAAGTGTGAGAAACAAAGGTGCAATCAGGATTGGACCTGCAGAAATTGAACTGGAACCAAGGTGGAAGAACCTACAGGCATGGGCAGCGCTGGAGCTTTGGGGATTTGTGCAGGTCTTCCAGCTGCAAACCAGGGTTCTCTGCCCTGGGCTACCTGGGTGACCCTCTCTGTGTTTTTCAGGGAGGGAGTTGCCCTTTGGATGCTGCTGGTCTGGTGTTCTGCATCGCTGTGGCAGAAAAGCAGGTTCCAAATAAAACCCGGCACAAGCTGCTTTTCACCTGGCTGTTGTGTGCATAGGTCTGTTTGCTGGAAAACTGTGAAGTTTTGATGTTTCCTGCACCTTCTGATCACTTTTCTGCATCCAGCTGTGCTGTGTCAGAAGGCAAACCCTTAATGCGCTTAAAACAACCCCTCAGCTTGTCTGTTCCTCCATCTGCTGAAAATTGAGAATTTCAAATGCTGTCGTGAGAAACTAAAAAAAACCAGCATGGGTCAAACTGGGCAGTGGGACTGTGTGTCTTGCAGAGGCTGATGCTGATGCTGACAGGGCGAGGATGAAAGCTGGGAAGTGTATTTCCATCTAGAACTGGCTTAATGGTGAGTGAAAAATCAATGCCACAGGATGGTCACAGGAAGTTGTCCTGCTGCAACAGGTCCTGCTGCAACCTCTGCAGACCTCTCGGTGACTGGGGCAGCTGCCAGGGAGCCAAAGAGGATCACTGCTGCCAATAAGAGATGAATTGAGCCCTCAGGAGGAAGAGTGAAATGTTGTTTAGAAGTCAGGAGTCTGCTGCCTGAAAGTCAATACACACTGCGAGCTGACGCTGGAAAAGGAACTGCGCGAGGGCCGTTCCAAGTTCAACTAACTCAAAGTCAGATATTTCAAAGAACAGCTCAGTGCTGGGCTCTGCTCCATTTGTCATCCAGGGAGAGATTTTGACACTTCCAGAGGGCAGCGTGGCCCACCCACAGTCTGAGGCAGTCTGAGAGCCACATCCCTTTCTGCAGGCTGGAGAGCCTGGGTAAGGTGGGACTTTATCTGCATGTTGCTGTTCCCTCACGACCCCGCACAAGGCAACCCACTCTGACACTGAATGCCTCCAAAAGATCTACCACAAGTTTAACAGACACCAACACTTTGCAGTCAGCAAGACCTTTTAGGCTTTATTGTTGTTGTTGTTGTTGTTGTTGTTGCTGCTGCTCTGAGAACAGTTCAAGGGGCTGGAAGTAATAACTGCCGAAAGGCTGCGGAAAACTGTTTCTGCAAACTGAGAGTGGCATGAAATTAAACATCTTTTGATGCTATCTCACAGACTGCCAACAACCGTTCATACCATAAGCAGGCCGCCCAATTAAAATGAAAAGTGAGTCCCTTAATGTGGTTGCACATACACACATGTATAAATAGATATAAACTCTGTGCAGCCAGATGACCGTTTTTATGCTGTCGTTACATCAGCTGAGGTTTTTAAACTTTTTTTTAATCTGTCTTACTCCTCTTTTGTTGTCATTGCAATAAATATGATAATTAAAGTCAGAGGGACAGATCGTTTCTTGCACCACAGTATCACCCTGTAGAGGAGGCGCTTTGTGACGTGGTGGGGCTTGTGCTGCCACTTCCATGGAGACCTGCACTGGTTCTGCCATGTCTGTCCTCTGGAGGAGGTGTTGCTGATCTGATTTTGTGTTCAGGGATGTCAGGAATAGACTGACTGTATGTCCCACTGGCAGGAATGCTGCCCTCCTCCTTCCCTGCGTGGCTCATTGTGCCAGGCTGCTGTGTTTGCTCTTCTGGGAAGCCATGAGGGTGGGAATGTCACTCTTGCAGTCACATGAAATATCCTGGTGGCTTTGGAAGCATATATTTTATAAGGATTTCTTACTTTTCACGTTTCTCACTCTGTGGGGACTGCTTTAGGTAGTACCAGACAAGTGAGTTAACACTCAGATGTCCATGTTTGGAGGGCCTAGGGGACTTATCTGCCCTTAAACCAACACCAATGCCATGGTGATGTCCCAAACAAGCCTCACTCAGTTCAGCGATTGCCCTCCTGTTGATTTCAGCTGGCTTTGGTTCATTTCTGAATGCCAGATTTTTCCATGATGGGAGAGACCAAATTTTTGCTCCTCGTTTTGTCATACCCCCCTACTAAATTTATCTCTGGAAGTGACCTCAGGATTTTTGAACGGCGTTCTCTCTGGCCTCCTGAACAATGTCTTGATTTCGCCAGAGGAAAAGGGAAAGAGACTCTTTAAACCAGCAGAACACCCTTTTGTTATATCTCAGATAAATCTGAACTAATCATAAGTCAGCCCATCCGGTCACACCGGCGTCATTGTCTCCAGTGCTGATTAATGGGTCAGGGCTAACTTTAAACTGGCACTTCCTGGTCTGCTGCTCAAACCCTGTTTTGAAGGGTTTTAAATGGTTGCTAAATTGCAGTTTCGCCGTGGCCCGCTCAGGGGGGAGGCTGAAGCAGGGGTTTTGGAAGGGGACAGCTGGCTGCAGGCCTGTTGTGTCGCACGAGCAGCCCAAGAGCTGGCTTGGAGCTGCACCTGAGCACCTGAAAAGAGCTCCCACAGCACGGCCAGCAGCGTGGTACCACGAAGGACTCAAAAGAATGAAAGAGGAAAAAAAGAAATAAAATCTCAGTGGATGTCATAACGACCCGGGTTTGTTTATGTAACGTAGGGGGCTGAATCATATCTCAGCCTTTCATCACCCAGCCCTGGAACAGTAGTACTTTAATAACATCTAATGACAAAAATATGGAAAAAATTAGAAGCCAGAGCAAATGAGGAGGTTTTTTTTTTTTTCAGTGATGCAGTTTAAGTTCCCTAAATGCCAGTCATTGTTTATTTTTGTCCAAACCTCCCCTTTCATACTTAACAGCTCAGATTCTTCTTTCTCTTTATGGTTTGTAGTTTGGGAGGATGGTTTTAGTTTGGGTATTTTTTTTTAAATATATAGAAAGTATTTAATATTTTGCAATCGCTGCATATTTTTGGCAGGTAAGCCTGGAGAAGTTCTTTCCAGTATACCTGATGCTTTATTAAAACCAGGACTGGAACATGGTCATTAATGTGCTCTTTTCTCTGCTCTTTTGAATAGAGTGTGGCTCTCAGACCTCCCACCTAGACTCCAACTCATTAGGGACATGCGAGATCAAGAGCTTTAGAAACAAAATTGATTGTTGAATACTTGTGGGATGTGGCATTGCAAAGCCCTATTTTGGCTCTGGAGAGGCAGGGTTTTGTTTTCATGGATTTTGTTTCCTTCCAAGCTGGTTCCTTGCACCCACAGAAGAACTGGATCTTTCAAAGGCAGGAGGGAATTCTGGCTGAAGTGCTCACTGGAATGGGACTCATGGAGCTGACTCAATGGGTCATGACAGCTGGGTGCTGTAACACCATTTTCTAAGTGTCATTGTGGCAGGATTTTCTCTCTCTGCCATTCCTGCAGATGTTTGTCTGACCTGCGCCTGAAGCCTTCCACGGGTGGGTATTCCTGATGATATTTTGCACTATGAGAGTACCCTCGCCAAAGAAAGATCCCTCAAGGCTTGTTCCTCACTAAAACCACAGAATCACAGAACTAACTAGGTTGGAAAAGACTTTTGAGGTCATCCAGTCCAACCTATAAATTTAAAATTGAAACCATGGATTCTTAGGACAGCCTGCCACAGACATGAAGAGCATGTCACTAACTCCCTCTCTTAATTTCTTCAGGAATGTTTGCTGTCCTGCCCTCTCTGGAGTGGGTACCCTGTCCACACTGCAGGAGTGTCCCCTGCGTCCCCTGACCGGCCACCATGGTTTTGTCCTGGGTTTCTCTTGAAAGAAACCGGAGCAAGGGATGTGGAAGGAGAGCTTCCCAATAAATCCATGGGCACTCAAGTGGATCAGAACCAAAAGTGTACCTAGCCCATGGAAGTCAGCTGAACACAAAGTGCCCTGAGGTGCCTGGGGCTGCGGGGACCAGCATGCCCCGGTCATGGCAGTGTGATGATTTTCCAGGCTGTATTCATGGAAGCAAAGGGAAGAACGACTGACCTCACACAAGAGCTCTGTTACCCGTGCCGTGAAGCTGCTGTGGCTGTCCCTGCCCCGAGCTGATGAGCTCTGAACCATTTCTGTGCTTGATGCAGGTCACAGAACTCAACCATCAGGCAGCTTGGATCTGAAGAGAAGCCAGTAATGTGTATGTGATTAAATGGTGCCAACCGTCCCCCAGGCTGGAGAGCAGACCTTCTAATTTCCATTAAATACTTGTACCCTTAGATTTTGGCAACCACTGGCTTTATAACTACATCCAGCGCTAACAGGGCTCTCTGTGCCTGGGACAGCAGCACAAACATGATGTGACCTCTCATGTCTCCCTCAAATTTCCAGACTGCATTGCTGCTTTGGAAATGGGACTTCTTAGAGCAGCTGCTGTGACGAGGCAGCATGTGAGGGCACGGACAGGTACCCCTGCAGAGAGCCAAGCCAGATTTGTGGGCCAGATTCACCTCGTGGGATTGGTATGGTGGAAACCAGAGCATGGGCAGGATCCACTTCTAGAAAGTGACAGTTCTGTTTGTGAAAGTGAGAATGGGCTTCTCCTGCGTGGAGTGCTGCCTGCATGGAACTTTTCTGGGGTCACCAGTGAGCCAGAGACAGTGACCTGCTCAGAAACGTGTGCTTCTTCAAGGATGCCTTTGAATTGGGGAAAAAAAAAAACACAACAAAAAATTGCCTTTTTCTAAGCAGGGCAATTTAATAAGCGTGTTCGGGTCATGCAGAATATGACCTTGAGAAACCACCAGGGCTGTAATCTCATTGGCAAGTTGGCCTTTGTGCTTCCCAGCCACAGATGAAAACTCTGTGGTCTTGCCAGTCCTGAAATGCTGGTGAGGCTGTCTCACAAATGACATGCAAATACATGTATAAATATGAAGTTTTATTTGTTTGTCTGGTTCTGGAGCCCTGGGCCATGTTTTCAGGCTTTTCTCTGCAACTCTGAGAGAAAGAGAATTATTTCATATTGGAATAAAAAAAAAAAAAACAACAAAAAGCCCCAACAACTCAACCAAAAAACCTTTGATATTGTTTTGTAACTGCTAGCTGACTGGGACTGGAGCTTTAAACAAAATAGCAGATATTATGAAGCTTGTGATAAAAAAGCTGCAAGAGCCGGCAGCTCTGCATTGGAGCTCCACTTCCAGCACTGACTATTCCCTGTGGCAAGGAGCAGATTTCACAATGCCAAGAAGAAGCTGCTCAGTGGCCAGAGGACAGTCTGTAAACACTGCAGGATGCTGAGAGAGAGAAAACCGTCACGGTGCTCCTCCCAAAGGCAGCAGGTGCCTGAAGGCTGAGGGTGGTGGGGGTGATGGATTCCACCCTGAGACAACTCGTGCTTGGGTTCTCTCGGCTCCAGACAAGTGCCCGAGCTGATGAACCAAACCAAATCAGGGCTGGACACATTCTGTATCACTGACTCTCACAGTAGGACCTGCTCATCCGCCTTGCCCAGCGCAGGGACCTCCCAAATATCTGCTTCTTGGCAGGATCTGACTGCAGCAGAGTTGCTGCAGCCCCAAGCCAGGCCTGGTGGCAGAGGAACCCAGCATATCCCCGGGGCCACCACAACACTGCAGAGAAGGCTGGGCAGAGAGGGAGGGAGAAGGGAGGATGGAGCTCTTTGTTTTTCAGGTCCTGCCTTGGCGTTGCCCTGTTGAAAGAACACCTTGGTTGTAGTAGAAAGGGTGGGGTGGCTGAGCAATAACCCTGCTGTCCTTGGTCCTCCTGCATCCCTGTTGAGAAAGGAGGTGGCAGGGCAGGAAATCCTGCTGGGTTACAGGTGTCAGTGTCCCCGTCACCTCCTGGGGGTGGGCAGCCAGCCTGGCCTCTGGGGGAGCAGCAGATTAACTCCCCATCACTCTCTGGACTTCAGAAGGGGTAACCCCAGCGTGGAGGAGGAAGGAAAAATTAGTTGAAAAGGAGAAAGAGTCCTCACTTTGGGCAATGGAAATGAAACTTGTGACTCGGTTTCTGCGAGGCCCATCTGCCAGAACAGCTGTGCCTGTTGCACAACCTGCTGCTGTGGGCAGATAACTGACTGACCACAGCTCGGCAGCGCGTGGGACAGGATGAGCCCTCTCCTCAGGAGCTAGATGTGCTTCTCAGTCAATAAAACCTTTAGTATTTTCTCATCTTCTGCCTGTCTGCAGCAGCCAGACCTGCAAAGGAGCTGTGGCAGCCGGTGACTGCAGGACAAGCTGCAGCAGCTTGTAATAATGCAAAGGAGTGGTTACCAGTCAGTTCTAGCAAGGTAAAGGCAAACACTGAGGTATTGTGGGAGGCCACTCATGGCGTGATAAGGAAGTGTCCTTGGCCGTAGTGTTTTATTAAGTACTTTGCGGGCAACTGTTGTTAAAGCCCTCAGAGAAATTCCTCCTGTAAAAGGAAAAGGCTTCTGCAGTTTGGATGTACTACGTGTGAATGCCTGTGCAAGATACCCAGAGTTTCCATTTTCCCTTGACTCTCTTTCCTCCCCCAGTGCTGGGCTGTGCAGCCTTCATCAGTGACCACAAGCAACCAGCTCCATAAACTTCTGCTGAGGATGCAGGCTCAGGTTTTTTTAAAAAATAGGAGCAATTTATCCTTCTAGCCCCCCGTGAACCCTGAGTCCTCAGCTCTTGTCCCTGACTCTGAGTACAGCCTGCAGAGAAATGTCTTTCCTGACCTCTGACTGCTGTGGATGAGCTGCCTCAGCTGAACTCACCCTGCTTATTTTGCACCTGAATGGCTTAAGCACCTCTTGTCAGGATTTTTCCAGAAAAAAAAGGGGGGTTGAACAGCAACCTAATAGATACTCCTTCTCCAGGCTGTGGACTGCATCCTCCCAGTCTGGAGGAGCTCTCTTCCACAGAAACAGCATGCTTGCATCTTTAGCACTGAATTTCTGTCTCAGGACTAGCCAGAGGTTGTGAAGGGTTGGATATTCAGCCAAGGAGAGTTTATAGGGTCACATATAGCAGAGACTCATCACTGTGTGATTTCTTGTCACAAAAACTCCATTCCCTGGCAGAATTTGTTCATCTCTGTCCTCCATCAGCCAAGCAACCTTCTCAGCTTCACCCATCACCAGAAAGGCCTTGGTATCAACCAACACAATTTTCCTGACCCCTCAAACATTTCTGTTGTACATACCCTTATATCTTTGTGGGGCAGTGTGGGCTTAATAGAAAATAAAAAAAGAAAGAAAAAAAAAGAAAATAAAATCATAGTTCCCATTAAGTTTGAGAGACTACCCTTGATATTTTGTATTTTAAGTCAGCCCAAATTTGGAATGCTTGTGTAGCAGGTAGCACATTCTGTTTAGCTTCTGATTAAGTTCCAGCTTGAGTAATTGAATTCTGTTGCTCAAAATTCTTCCTGCAGTTTCAATTAGATGCAATCATTAAATTCTCACTTCCTTTTCTGAACTGTTGGGTAATATTGGTGTGCATTGTTCAAACTGTTGCCCTCCATCATCACAGGGATGCTTGCTGTGTCCTGGTGGGTGATGCAATGTGATCATTGCACGTGGCTTGCATATCGCTTTGCTGGATCTATGAAGTGTTTTAAGAGGGTTGCATTGCACTTTTGGAAAAAATTCCATATAAATCATTTTTATCATCAAGGTGGTATTCTATAGCAGTCAAAGCCAGTATGTGCTAAAAAAAAAAAATAAAAATTAAAGAAGCTTGAGAATTGAGTTTAGAATTCAGTTTATGCAAAATTCCCACCGACCTACATTACCGAAAATCTTGACATATTCATTTGGTTTGGGAGATAAAACCATATTTCATGCTCTCCCTCAGAAAAATTGTTCTTGGATTAAGATGGATGATCTTAAGACCATTCATTGCTTTGCAGGTCACGGCAGTTCCTCATTTTATACCTTGAGGGTTTTGGTTTTTTTCGTTCTGAAGTTTATGGTGAAGAAGATTCACTTCCCACTGTAGCAGTGGGACTGATGGGGCTCTTCCTGAAGGACAGCAGGTTGTTAAATTCCGGTGTTAGTAACTGTAGGCCCTCATGAAATTAAGTAGAAATGGAAGATAATCAAGGAGAACTGAAAATTGCACTGTAAATTTATTCTAAGGCCTTACTTTACCGGACCCGTAGCACAAGGTTTGTTATTTTTTCCCCCCAATATGATAATTTTCTCCTGCATTGTCACCAAAGCCTTGTGACTAATTGACAGGCACTCATTTAGTTTTCAGACTGGTGTAGGGAACTTTATCTTTCAATCTGCTTACATGTCTTCATTTCCAAAGTTGCTTAAGATAATCAGCAGTAAGTTTTCAACTCGTTTGTAGATTTCTTCAGCGAAGACCTTTGATGAGTTGGTTTGTAAACCACTCACTGTGGGCTTCTGTGATTGCAGTGATGTGACACAGGGTTGCAAGGCTCATTTTGTTTGAGGACTTACAGAGGCAGCAAGAAAAGGTTCTCTGCTAGTGGGTATTCCAGGCCAAAACTGCATCATTTTCCCCATTCAGTTCAGCCACACTGCATACTGTAATCCCATTTAAAGATGGTTTGATAAGGGCTAATGTACGACCAGTAGATGTCATTAGCAGTAATTGGGCTTTGAATAAATCATCTTTAAATGGGAATTTACCTCTCCATTCAGCTGACTGCTGTATTTCTCCCGTTTGCTCAGCTTTGACTAGGGCACTGGAGCTGTGCTGGTTGTTTCCGTGACAGGCTCCAGCAGCATCCTCAGCCTCAGCTGTGAACTTGACCTGTGATGATTAGGTAGGGATATCTGTGAATTCCTTCTGGAAACTGCCACTGTTCTTTCTGATGGACATTCAGGTCTAGAAAAGTGCTGAAGTGGGTTTGCCTGCCTCCTGCTGTGGCACCCTGAAGGGGAATCATTCACCGAGGGGCAGAAAAATCTCTTGTGCTGTAGAACAAGTGCTTTCCTGCTGAAAGCAGACCACAGCTCTTCGCTGTGCGTGCAGCTGTACAAACACACCTCTCCTCCACCGCCTCCTGGGGACAGAGGGGTTTGTCCAAAACACTGGGATGGGCTGGTGGCAAAGCAAGAACCAGACCAGCTCGGCCCTTTCTTCTGCCCCAGCCGTTCGCTGGCACACCTGCAGCTCTTAAACTTGGGGTTTGCCTTCGAGTTTATTTCTGGGCCAAGGTCTGAGCAGGGAAGAACTAAATAGAAGGTAAATAACCCCGAGGTAAAAAACGTGTTGCACAAATAGCAGACAACATGCGCTTCCTGACATTTGCATCACCGTCACCTCTTACAAAACATGCAAATGGTCTGGCAAGGGGGTGAGCTCTCTGTGTATGAATGGAAAACAAACGACAGATGAAAGGGGAAGACAGGCAAACAGGCTGATGAGATGATGCTCCTGCCTGAGGAACCTCTCGTGAGTGAGTGGTACTGTCTGCCAAAGAACTAAGCCTTCTGTGAAGAGCACAGTGCCTCACCAGCTCTGAAAGAGGCAAGGAATGGGATAGGGACTGACAGACAAGAAAGGGAAAGGGATTTTCATATGGGTGAGGAGCCACTGGAGACCATCTATCAGCCCTATTTATCAGGGTTCTTTCAAGCCTCCTAGAGGAGCCAGCTTTTTCTTTGTCTGTGATGCAACTTTGGCACAGTTTTCCCTCTTGTCTCTTCCTCCTGTCATGTGCTGGGATAACAGCATAACCAGACTGCCTTCAGGCACTGTCAAACATTAACTCTTGCCCTTCTTCTCTTCCCGTCTGAGGCCTCTGCCCCTGCCATTCTCCCAAGGCTTGGTTGACTGAGGGGGCACACTTGGTGTGGCAGCAGCGATGGGAGGCAGGGAAGGACCAGAAGTGGCATGTGGCCGAGCTATCCACTGGTGCTGTTTTGTGCCACTTTCATCTTGGCTTGGACTCTCCAGTTTGATCTGTCAGTACAAACACTGCCATCAACAGCAGAGCCACGCTGAGGCAGGATTCCGTGCCAGGCTTGTACAAGCGCTACAGCCTTGAGCTTTAAATGTCACAAGGAACCGTTTTTTCTCTGCAGAAAT
>VZTA01027056.1:64825-93000 GCA_013398855.1 Mohoua ochrocephala
TTTTTTCTCTGCAGAAATCCCTGGCATTCTTCGTGTTAGGCTCCAGGAGTTGAAGTCAACCCTGGTCTTCACTCCCAGACCTCCACAACCCACCCCGCTGCCTCTGGAAAACCAGAGGCCAAACCTCTGGATGAGGAATGATTTTATTTTTTTTCCCCTCTCGTCATTTTGGTGATTCACCTTATGACCTGGTCAGAACAGGAAGAGGAAGGCCATGAGTCACTGGAAGGCACTGGCCATGCACCAGTGGTGAGCTGCAGACATGTCACGAGCCCTCTCCTACGGCTGTGTTTTTCATCTCCGTGCTGCAGTCCCATTACCAAGGGACTAAATCAGTCCTCTGTCTTATAAAGTCCCTTTGAGGTTTTTGAAAGAGAAGATGGTCCGAAAACCTAAAATCTTCCCCAGGTAACAGACTCTCCACAGAGCAAGTGAGACGAGCACATGGAAGGCGTCATGTCCTTGCAGTCAGCCTCCTCCTGCACGTTGCCCCTTCTCCAAAAGCGAGCCTTTGTGCCTGGATTTATGGATCTGGAGGGCTTCAGCAGCCCCCCTCTGGGGCTGGAACACAGCTTTTGGCTGCTGAGCTGTGCTGTGAAATCTTCTGCTGGGAATCCTTCCCCTCTGCAAAGTATCAGAAAGTGTATAGAGGAGAGCTGTGACACGTTAGACACCCATTGCTCTTTACTGCTGTCGTGTGGTGCTTGCAGGACAGGCTTAAATACTGCCCCATTTCATCCTCAATTTTCCTGGTTTCTGTGCAACAGCAAAGTCTTTTAGCAGTCTGGACAAGAGCAGTATCCATTTCTGCATGAGTGGAAATACTCAGACAAGCCATATTCTTTCAGCCTCAGACCTAAGTTTACAATTAAAGCCCAGCACGAAGGGTTTGGAGTGTTTGGGAGAGAGGAAAGGGAGAAGCGACCTCCTGCTGTGGTGAGAGAAAAGGAGGAAACTTGTTGGAGCATGTGAAGGAGTATTTGTCAGATCTTTGGGTAGTACGCCCACAAAGCACCTCTGCAGCAAAGTGAATTCATTAATCCTGGTGGAAGGTTTTTTATTCTTTTTGAACAATTTAGTGGGCTTTTGCCCTCAGAGGACACAGCTTGCTCTCTTAGGCAGCAGGCTGCAGCTAGTTCTATGCATCTTTCTTCAGACACATCCCTCTGACAGATCCTTTTCAGTGTTTCCCCAGCTCACAATCCTGCTTGCATACGAACATCATCCTGTGGAGGTTATACACATGGGTAAAGCTCCCATCCTAATACTTGCTTTGGCGTCAAACTCTTGTTGCTGCCAAACTGAGAGGCTTCAACACTTCCCAGTGCCTTGGCTGGGACCTGGTAGCTGCCTGTGGAAGGGTGAAAAATGAACCTCAAGTTTTATGAGGCCAAATCTCTCTTCACTTTCTTACACCATTTCTCTGATCCACACCAGCAACTCAAAATGGTATCTGGGGTTTCCAGCTCTGTTGGCAGGATGTAGCACAGCTGAGCCATGAGGTCCTGAGCTGAGCTGTCTGTCTTTCCACACAGACACAGGACACAGACCCTCTCCCATTCCTGGGCCCTGTGCACCAGCCAAGCTCTGCAAAAGGCCCTCAGACTCCAAATCAAGAAGGCAGTGGGCAGGAACTGGGGGAAAATGGGCAGGCTTGGACTGCTCCCTCAAGGAATTGCTCCTGCATGTGACCTGAGGTGGATGAAGACTTTCTACACCAAGGCTAGTCCTGGGCATTTGTGGCATGTAGTAATTCTCAGGGTTGTCCTGTGCAGAGCCAGGAGTTGGGCTCCGTGATCCTTGTGGTTCCCTTCCAACTCAGCTTATTCTACGGTTCTGTGGTTCTCTGATCTTTTAATTGAACAGAAAGGACTGCTGGATGATAACCATCACACCCCACAGCATGTCCTTTATTTGTCACCAGAAGGAATTAAGCAGGATTCATCAATGCAGGTTTGCCTTTGAAGGTAAAAAAATTCGGTCTTGCTTTGCAGCTGGTGGACAAAAGCTCATTAGGGTGGGGTTTTTTTTGGTGTGCTTATGTGACCACTGACTCGAAAGGAAGGTTGCTGTGTGGCAAAGGCAGCTGGCAAAGCTTCAGGGAAGCCAGGAGATTTCTGGAGCTTCTGGAGGGCAGCTTCCTGATGGATGCAATTCATGAACTGGTCAGAGGAGACGCTTTGTTAGACCTCATATTCACCATGAAGATGGAAGGCTGAGGGCAGCCTCAGCTGCAGGGACCATGAAGCTGTGGTGTTTAAGAGGAGTGAGCAAGGCAGAATAAGCCTGGACTGCAGAAGAACAGATTTACCCCGTGCAGGGAACCTGCTTTTCACAGTCTCATGGAAAACTGCCCTTGAGGGTTCAAAAGGATCCAGGAGAAGCCAGCTGATCTTCCATGTCAGCCCCTTTAGGACAAGAATGGTCTGCTGCGAGGTGTAGGCAGCTGGGCAGTGCTGGCAATGGTCAGCACAGAGAACATGGAGCTCCATGGGGAGGGAAGGACTCAGCGGTGGCAGCAGGGACAGGCTGCTCAGAAGATGCAAATAGGAATGGGATCAGGAAAGCCAAAACTCATCAGGAGAGGAAACCATCAGAGAGCATGAGGGACAACAGTATCTTTCTATAAGAACGTTGTCAAAAGAAGCCTAAGATGACCATGGGGTCACTGCTTAGTGGGACACAGACCCAGCGACACGGGACATGACGAAGGCTTGGGTACTCAGTGCCGTGTTCAGTGGCTTGAGATCCAACAGGACGGGTTCCTTGGCAGCCTGGCCTGGTGGGACCCACTCTGAGCAAAGCTGAGCAGGGTGAAGGGCCCTTCCACCTGTGATTCTGTGACAAGACACACAGAATCAGTGTCTGGCTTTGGATCTGACTTTTTCCATGTATTTGTGGGTGTTACTTCTATGCACTCGGCTACAGGGTCAGGCTGTCTACTTCAAATTCCTACCTGGGTCTGGAAAACACGGCTTGAAACTGAGTGAACAAATATTCAGTCCTGACTGGCTACATCCAGCTTATAAAACTGAAAGGCCAAGTTCTGCTATGCTGATTTGGTTGTGGTCATGAAGGATAGACTGTGCAGGTGTTCCACGTTAGAAACTCAGGTCAAACTGCCTGTTAGGATCTCCGATTCCTGATAAGCCACCAGTCAGGCATGGTCATTCTTCATCTGCTGCTAAGCAGCCAGTCCAACTTCACTCTTGCTAGGTGGGCTAATTTTTGCAATAGGAAACTTGTTGAAGTCCCTAAATTATGGTCAGTTTCCTTAAGAATGGAGAAAGGTGGAGGTGTGGAAAATGAGCTTTGAAACCAAACTGTAGCACCAGTTTCACAACTGGGATGAAGCCAGCACTCAACCCTCACCTTTCCCAGACTCCAGGCCTCAGTCTTAGCTTTTCATTCCACTTCTTTTTCTGCTCTGTTTTCCTTCTCCCAGCTGTCAAAGTTCATGCCACAAGGCAAGGTGTTTGGATACATTTGAGCAGTTTAGTGTGAGTTTTAAATTCAGAGTTATGAGTGTCCTAGCTAGGATAGCATGAGAAAGCCTGGCTCACCAGTGTCGTTTTCAGACTGAGCCAGATGCATCAGAGGCAACACATCTTGAGTTTATAACTCTGATTTTCTCTCCTCACTAAAATAAAAGGGAATTCATGCATTACATAGCATTGTTTATGCTGAGAAATATTTTCGGTGTACCCAGGGCGTGTCATGTTTCGTTCCCTCTTGTTTCTGTGCAGCACTGTTAATTCTGTCCAAGCTGCCATCAAATACATATTTATTTTCTCAGGAGTACCCAAATATTTCCAAGGTGGAGCGAGAAACAGAAAGTTTCACAGCTGATATGTGTTTCCCCCTTGGAATGACATCACTGTTTAATTCCACCAGATATTTTGCTCTTTATACCATTTTGACAGAAAGAGAAAGCTGTTGCCCTTTGCGTTAAGGTGGAGAGTTTTAAAGTGGCTGAAATCAAAGGGAATGAAGAGCATGAGGTCAGAAATTAATCTCTGAACATACAAATTGTGATTTATAATCTAACACAACAAGTTATGTTTTTTCCGTAGGAATTACAGGCTGAATTCAGATGAATTCCAGAAAAAAGAATTCTCACTCTTGGTCTTTTTAGCACATGGTTTGTGCCCAAAAGGTCAGTTTCAAGACGTTCTTTAGTAATTGAACTTAATCTTAAATATATTCATTTATGAAAAATGAAAGTGGCGCAATTTCTACCAAAAAAAAAAAAAAGAAAACTAAATTACATTCTTTTCCTCAGCTACAGCCGACATATGGCTGTAGAGACACAGACTTACACAGAATGAATACAAAAATCACTTTTACAAATCAGGAACATGAAAAACCGAGACACAGAACAGCAACAGGTGGTGCTAAATCGTGTAGTGATGTAATTTTGTCACCAGTTTTTTCAACCTGTGAACGAAACGCCGCTGGTTGGGAAGCAGCAGAGCCCTGTCCCCTTTAGCCAAGTAACTCCAGGAGTCTGCATTGAAATGCAAATAAATGAAGCATTTTGCTGCAGGCAATTGAAATGAATCCTGCTACAGGCAGAAAATTTTGGCTACAGCCCAGATGATGCCCGTATTTGAAGATATAATCCATGGGAGGGTTTAGGGTTGTTTCTGTGGATTAGAAGGGGAGGATCGGAAGCAAAGCCCCCCATTGATCTACGTTAACTTTTGCCTCCTGAAAGGTCTTTCAAGTGTCTATCACAAGTAGTTAGAAAATAATTTTTCAGTACCTCTGCAGAATATTTGGCAATGATTAATTGTCTTCTTCATTTTCGGGAAAACCTTCTTATGTAAAAAATTGCATATTCCCTCCCATTTTTCGCTTTCACATGAAACACCAGAACAATCTGAGAGCAGCACGCTGCACAAAAATGCTCATTGAATTCAATACCTAATTTTCCCATCTAAAAAGAAAAATAAATATTTTATTTCCAGTCAGCCCTTGAACTTATTATATTCCCTTATATTTATTTTTTTTTTCCCTGAGTGGAATCAGGACATGGTTAGAGATTGGTGAGAAATAGAGATAGAAGGATGGAAGGTAGATAGTAACTGAGTTAGAGAAGGAGAAGGAATGTTTAGAACCCTTGAAGCCAATGACAAACCACTCCTTGACTTCTAGACAGGAGCAGGTTAACAGAAATCCAGCAGCAGCTTGTGTTAGACATGTGGTCCATGCAGGCCCAAGAAAGCACAGAGGGAAAAGGGAGTCTGCACCTCCGAGGAAAACAAAATCATCCACATAGCTTTTTGCTGAGTGAGTGAATCAACAAGTCAGCCAGCATCTGACCTGCTCATTGTCTTGGCAAGAATCCTCGTGGCAACAATGTCATATAAACTTTTATTTGGAGAGGGTTTGAATCAGCTAACTGGGGAAAAAAAGAAAAAAAAAAGCTTAAAACAATAAGTGCAGAAGAAGGGGGAAAATGAATACGACTCAGAATTTAGATTTTCAATCAGGCTGTCTATATAATGGAATGAGCAACAGAGCTTCCTAATGAGATTACTGCTTCAGCAGTTCCCCAAGATGTTTACAAACACATCCACAAGAATCCTCCTTCCCCATTATCTGGGATGGTGTTGGATGCATTCCTTGAGACACTTGTCACGGTCAGTGGACTTTATAAAAAACTGTGCGGCGTCACATCGTACGTCTGCTCATATTCATTTCAAATGCCCTTCCTTGGCTTTCATTTTAACATTTAATTTCGGTCTCTCTTGTCTTGAAGCGTGTCAGATCTCTACAGACCTCTCCTTCTAGAGGCACAGGAGCGATTCCTGATGCTCCTCTGGTTCTGGGTGCCACGTGTAGGAACAATGACCCTCAAAGCCACATCGCTTCTGGCAGCGGCTGGCGCCTGACCTGAGGCACATAAATGGGATGGGTTTTCACACACAAGCGAACAATTGTTTGAAAATCACCAAAAAGCATGAATAAACGCTGCAGGGAGCATGACAGTAGTAGCAGGTGACTGCCTTCGTAGCCCGGCCCATGCTCGTGAGCAGTGAGCAGCTCTGAAGGAAAAGTTAGGTGAAAATATGATCAAAGATATTTGGAGACATGATAGAAATAGGCAAAGAAATGCCTGACAGAACAAGATCCGGGCCATTTCCCCATGCTCTAGTCAAGATCCTGAACACTCTATTTGCTGTTCAGTGTGGCTCCGTTTCTATGTGGAAGAAAGAGTGTGCTGACCTGCCCTCAGATATGCCATTTCACCAGTTTTTACTTCCTTTTGTGGATTTAGTAACCCTGGGTTAGGAGAGTGAGTGAAGCTTTAAAGTAAAAGGGTCTGGCTTTTCAGTGGCATCACTTAGGGCAATAACCTACCTTGATATTTTGGGCTCTTTGACAGGTTATGCTGGGCATGGTAGCACCTCTCCCACATTTTCCTCTGCCTTTAGGCTTCCTTTAGTCACCTTTAGGCTGTGTTAAAGTTCCTCCAGACTCCAGGGAGGCAGACGTGCTGGCAAGCGCTCAAAGGATATTGACAATCACCTCCCAACTTTTGCAACCTCATTCTTTTTGGATTTTCCGAAAAAATGACAACTTCCCCCATCAAAGCTGCATTTCAATGCCGTAAAGCACTTTAAATAATCTATCTCATTTTCAAACATCCTGCAGAAGTAGATCTAGAAACTTTCACATGAGAATTTCCATGAAAGGTCAGAAGAAAGCTGTCTCCAAGGAAAATTATCTGCTTTTTTCCCAATTTTTCTGCTTTCGAGCTAGATAAATTTGGTGAGTCTTCCCCCCACCGCCCCACCCATGGTCACATGGGCCTGTTGCTGCTTTTTGCTTCACAACATGAGAGCAAACATGAGATCTATTATCTCTTGTAACCCCCTGGCAGCCCATGGCCCATCTGAGGGGATAAGCAGGAGCTGTTGTGGCACTGGGAGAAAGCATCTGCTTGACAGAAAAACCTTTTTGCAGGATTGTGGCTGCTCAGCGCGGGCTGTATTTTGGATTTCTGGCTCTCAGGGAAGAGGACATGCATGTGTCTAACCAGAGAATCAAAGTGGCTGCCCAGAAGTCCAGAAGCCGCTTGTGAGGCACGAAGGAGAGAGTGTCCCCTGCCTCCACGCACGCACACAAACAAGGCTGAGGTGCTTACGGAGCTGCACGCATATTTTTCGGTCTGCCAGACACTCCCTGTGTGTGGCCCATTGTTTGACTGCAATTTCTAATAAATAAGAGCTGACATTCAATAGAAGCCTCTTATTCCCCAGCTGCACAGGATGGCAAAACCAACGGGGCCAAATTCCTGGGGGCAGTGCGTGTGCCGTGTTCCGGGGGACTTCGCCGCAGCAAAGGTGACAGCTTATTGTCTGTGGGGAGCGCTGGCCAAGCTCTGGTGTGTATCTGTGCAGCCCTCTGCATCGCATAGCTGTGTGACAGAGCCAATTAGAGGCAGAGAAATTAAGCTTTCCAGCCTCCAGAGGAGGGAGGTCTGGGACAACTCGGGCAGAGAGGAAAATCGGGAGCTGCGGGCAGCTCCTTGGTGGTGGGAAACCAAGCTGGGAGCTAAGAGCTGACAGAGGAAAGAAGGTGGTTTTCTGGGTGAAAGGAGATGGTTCATTTGGGGCACAGCTCTGATTCTGCTCCTTGTGCAACGGAAGGCAGGCAAGGCTAATGATTATGGGTCTGCCTCTAATGAGAAACATGGGTTATTCAACCCTTTTGAGAAACCAAGCGCAGAATTATAACATACTCAGAAAAGCCTGTCTTTAGAGATTTACTAACCAAAAACAAATAAAAGAGAAAGGTCAGCTGCATTTAACGTCATGTGTTATAGTTGTGTTAATAATGTGAAAACCTAAGTGAAACACCCTTTCAAAGCTTTTGGCTGGTTGTCCACTCTGTGGAGTATTTTTTGCCTCATAATTGTGGAAGATCAGCTCTGCCCATCTCACGGGGCGCGTTCCCTCACCCTACACAACGAAACAATAACCCCTGCAAACACGAAACAAGACAGGACACATTCCCCCTGAAAATGCACATCAGAAGACACAGGCACTGCAGGGGGATCAGCACTTTTGGCTCCTGGTCTTTGCCAACCCACGGTGGGTTGTCAGCGTTCCCAGGTGTAGAAGCAGCATCGGCCATGGGATGTTCTCAGGGACTGGAATGGGAGGCAACAAGCATCAGCTGTGACGGACTCTATTTTGGTTAATGGCCAGGTGGGCAGGAAGAGGTGTGATGTCTGAAAAAACCCCAATGGGCACTACTTGCTGTGACCAGTTTTCTTTATTATCCTCCAAACTTGGCTGAAGGCCATGCTGGCCATGAGATGGACAAACACACACAACCCTCTCGTGCATGTCATGTTCAGTGGTCACTGCAGTCCTCTGGAGCTGCTTAGACTCTCAGACCCCAGCTGCCAAGGGTGCTTCAAAAATACATTTGAAGCAAAGCTCCAAAATTCTTGAAGTGTTAGGGCAGAGGTCTCTCCTCCCAGAGATTTTATCCAAAGACTGGTCCTTCTGCTCCTGTGTTATACCACTTCTAGGAAAGTGAGGATGTCACTGTATCTCCTTCTGGAGAGATGAACAAGGTTAAAAAACAATAAAAATAAAAAAAGAAGAAGCGTATGTTGTCGTCCCACCCTCGGGCTTTTATCTGCTTTTCAACACTGCAAGTTGACACCACATGTGAGAACAACAAATGCACTTCTCCCTCTGAGCATCTGCTCTTCACTGCTCCGTGGGACTCTTGCTGAAGTTGCATGGCAGAAGAAAGAGGTTCTTTTATCATCGCACACAAAAATAAAAATAAATTGAAAAAAAGAAAAAAAAAGCTGAAAAGAAATATTTACTTTTACCATAGAATTGCTTGATTTTCACAAGTTTCTTGGTTTCCTTGTAAAAAATCCCTCTTGGAAAGAGAAAAAGAAACAGCTGTGCCATACCATCTTTCTGCCACAGGGCAATTTCCTTAAAGGCTCTTTCAGAAAAAAAAAACCCACTTTTTAATTTTTAAAAATTATTATTATTATTGGTCCCTTTTGCACTGCTGGAGAAAACTAGGGGATCTTGGGTGGAGGTTCTAGTTCTCATATGAGTAATAGCCTTCAGCTTACTTAAAGTTTCCTCTACAGCACATGCTGTATTTTGCTTCCCTCCCTTCCTTACATCCATGTGCTGTGGTGCTGTGCACTTCCAAACAGCAGCTGTGCCGTGGCTCAGGGGAGACCAGGGACTTCTCAGGGATCCAAAAGGCATGTGGTCAGCCAACCCTTTTCTCACTGGCACAGCCTGCACATAACAAACTGCTCAGCCCAGTTAAACCTGACCCTGGTCCTACAGAGTCTTGGGGTGCATCGAGCCTATTTCAAGGGAAAGGGGGGGAGAAGGGCCATCTTTTCGCTGAGTCCCACAGCCCCTGGAGAGGGTTTTGCTGAGGTCCTCCCCTCAAGATGTGTGCAAAGGCTTAGGAATGTCAACTGCAGTGCATCACAGCCTAGGTTGGAGGGGATCATTTTTAAGCAGGGATGAAAAAACCCAGAGCTGACTGCATTCCATACTGACATGGGCTGTCAGGGCAGCTGTTTTATGAAACAGGCTGGGATAATGGGACTGTACTACCCTGAGGTTGGATGCAATCCTGTTTTGCATACTGTAAAGCCTTTTTATTGCTCTTCGTTCAAGAGTCCATGCATGCTCTTTTTGAGGGTTCAGCATTATCTGTCTGAATACAAAAGGGGGCAAAGTTATAGTAAAATTAGCAGAATTAGTAAAGACACAAATATTGGGTTAGTTTGGGGGGGGTTTTGTTGTTTTTTGTTTCTGTTTTGGGTTTTGTTGGTTTTTTTTAATGTGTCCTTCTTCCTTGTTGTGGAGGAGTTAGAGAAATTCTGCCTAGAGACATCCCCCTGAAGCTGGGAGCTTCAGAGATAGGTCAGGAAGAAATCCCTCACCAAGAGACCCTTTCCTGCTCCAGTTCCTCTTTGACAGGCCAAACAGGCCTTCTGTGGGAAACCAGAAATGCAAAGAGGCAAAGTGGCTTTCCAGAGGTCAGTGGCAGAGCCAGTTCTGAGTTAAAGGCTTAATCGACAGTTCTGCTTTGGTGTTTAATTTTGCCCTTATTTCCAGCCCATGCAGCTCTGTCCAAGCCTGCTGGAAGTAGCCCAGGCCAGGCTCTTTTCCTCTCTTATCATTTTCTGTGCTGTGACAACCTCGCTATCTCAAGGCCTGTTTTTCTTCCTTTCTCTTGCTCTGTAAAATCTGCAATTTCTTAAAATGCTGCCTGGTTTATGAGTGATTTCTCACTCCTCACAACTGGAGAGAGGGGAGATAATTGAAACCAAATGTTTCATTTGTGTTAATAATGAGTGTCATTTTATTTTATGTCGTGCTGTTTCATGCAAGAGCACTTCAAAGTGCAGAGAAGAATAGAGGAGAAGAACATCATAAAAGAGCACTGGAGGCCACATAGCAAGAACTGATCACAAAAGGAGAACCACTCTCAGTCCAAACCTTGACCACAGTCTCTCCAGAGGAAAAGATTCGAGGAGAGGAAAACATCATGTTGCAGGGCTTTACCTTTCATCAGGAGGGGCTCTTGAGGTGCTCCGAGGTCCCCTGAAGCCTGGCACCTTTGGGATGAGATAAAGAGTGAATGCTCTGGCTTCGTCTCCGTGGGGTGATGATTTCTCCCTGCTCCGTAAAAGACCTTTCTTGGCACTCCCTCGTTGGTACGGGCCAGGAAAACCAACCAGCATGGTGCTGGTGAGGTTTGACCTCCCTTCCTTTTCGTGTGGGTGGAAATCACCCTGTGAGGGAAATCTCCCTCCTCGCACTGAAGGCACCTCTTATCTCCCATCACCACACCCCTGGGTGTGCACATGCGGAGAGATGCCCCCTCCTCCTCAAGTACCCTCAGCTGGGAACCTGGAGGAGGTGAGCTTAGGATCAACCCAGCCAGTGGCACAGGAGACTCAGCCTCAGGGCTGCCAGGTTCAGGCCATGCCTGCTGGGCCAGTGGCAGTGTGTTATTCTGTCCTTCCAGCACCCCGTGGCAGGTTGTTTATGGCTTGGCTTCCTGAAGCTGGATTAAAAACACTCCGTGGCTGTGCGCTTCATGTCAGGAATATGAGCTGCCCCTATAAAAATCCAGCTGGGTGGCCATGCCAAATGCTGATCCACCGGCCTGGGTGGAAAGGGTAACACAAAGCCCTGATATAAACTGCCTGATGAGGCCGTGTTTGTAGTTTGAGCCAAACTTAGCCCTGCATCCTATCTTCATTCAACACAAGTTCTTACTCCGTTCTCTGTGAGAATCGTAGCTGGTTTTGTGTGTGAGACCATCTGCGCTCATTTAATGGGACATTATCCGAAGTTTTCCCCTGATCACAGAGGAGAAACACCCCTCGCACCATATTTATAGCACACAAGCCCCATGCAGAGCCAGCAGCGTAAATTTCCTGCCGCCCAGCATTCATCAGGACATCAGAGGATGTCACATCTGTGTCTGCCCTCCCCGAGAAGCGAACCACAGGGGAAGAGCCTGTGGACAAACAGCACACCTGAGCTTCAGGTGCCTGGTGTGAGAGGGACTGGGTTATTTTCATCCCTCTAAGCAACTGGCAGCACGGCATGCAGCTGAAACACACAGTGCTGTAGCATCTTCATTTGATGTCAGGGATAAAATAAAGGCTGTGAGTGAAGAAATAGCAGGGGTGACCTGTGCAACCTCACTCAGGGCTCCTCTAACCTCTTTCTTCATGGCCACATCTTCATGGCCTTCATCCGTGGCACCGTAATGCAACCTGATTTTTTTTTCCTGCGCACTCTCCAGCAGAAGAAACAAAGATGTGCATGCAATTTGATGACCTCATTCATTGCAGCATTCACATTTCACCCAGGTTTATTGCAATCTGAGGGACTGTCAGCCTTCTTGCTGGTGCTCTTACAGCTGGAGGCACTCCTGAGGTTTACAGGACAGAATCTTGGCTCTGCAAATTCCGCTGGCAAAAGCTGACAGGTTTTCCCTGTGTGGTGCAGTGTGATCCCGTTCTCCTCACGGTCCTGACTGTCACAGTGCTATCAGTCACCCAGATTATCAGAGAAAATCTTCATCAACTGGAGCGTTGCTGAAAAGCAGAACCCGTAATAACATAATGTAACAGCACTTTTATTTTTACAGCTCCTCTAGAGCCAAGGCGCTATGTAACATAATGAAACACTTACGCTGAAAAACAGAAGACCCCCAAAAGAGTAAGAAGTAAAATTTAAGGCTCCTGGACAACTTTTGCGTTTGGCCCAGGTTATGCAGTCACAGCTGACATTGACTGAAATCCAGTGGAAGAATGTCATCTCGGGTGCCCAGGGAAATGGGACCGAGGGGAGGACACCAGCTGTGGGAAGCAGCTCTGCCCTGGCAGCTGCATTGGGCAGTGCTGCCTGTCTGGACACTTAACATTTATTCATCTGGTGTGCTTGAAGTGTCGCCCCAGAGCTTCTTATAACTAGGCTCTTCAGGAAAAGGTGAGTGTTGGTTTTTTGGGTTGATTGATTTTTTTGGTTTTGGTTTTTTTTTGTTTTGCTTTTTAAAAATTTTTTTGGTAATAAAGAGTGATACCTCGAATTATCAGCATAATCTGGGGGTTTGCTATCTACACCCTTCTGCCTCTGCCTGTTTTCCTTTCAACCTGTTGAATGGGCAAACACTGCAAGCCTGCAGGATCTGGCCCACAGCCTCTGTGCGTGTGCGTGAATGGAAACTTTGCCATCAGTTCAAAGGGGTTTGGAGTCTGGTTGATGGAGAAGGGAAGCACAGATGGGGAAAATAAGTGAGGGTGTATGCAGATAGCCCCTTGTGTTCACATCCTCATTACCCCATGGTGTGCAGGGATTTCAGTTCGTTGCACTTTTCATTGTCCTGCATTCAGATCAGCAACAAAGGTACATCATTTGTACCACCCCTACATAACCTTCTCTAGCCAAAATATTTCTTTAGGAGTATTATTTCTTGGCTTAGAAAAATCCTCCTTTTTGTCTTGTTTTGTTTTGAACAAGTGTTTCCCAAAAGTATTTCCCAACTGGATCGTAAAAAAANATCTACATTGCACTGAAAAGAATAATCAATTCCTGCTGTTAAACTCTTATATTCTGAAAGCAGAGTTAATGAAATGAATATCATCTAATTAAAGAGATCTTCATAACTGAAGGATCAAACCTTCAGATGGAAGTCATCAAATTTTTCCAGCATGAAGCTCACAGCTCAGGCCGTGTCTTACTGATGAACCTGCATTCCCAAGAAGGACACTTAGGTCAGGAGATGACTTTTTAACAAGAAACCCAAGCCTGACGCTTGAGAAAACCACTGGGCTGTGGAAACTCTTTGTCCTCACCAGGACTAAGAGCGGGCTGAAGCCCTGCCAAGCTCTTCGCCCGTCTCCCCCTCCCACCAATTAATTGCAACATCTCTGTCTTCGGAGCACCGTGGTTGACAACAGGCTCAGTCACAGCTTAGATTTGCCCCTGGAGCTCGGGGCTGGCAGGTACTGCTGCCCTGACACAAACAGCACATGGAGGCACAGCCAGTTGTGCCCGTGCTCCTCAGCTCCCTCACCACTCCAACCCTGCCCAAAGCAGGCACCGTCCAAGCCAAGTTCCGCAGAAATAGCATAAAACGGGGAATTCTTCGTAGTCTTTTATAATTAGGGTAGAGAGTTTTCACTCTGGTGGTTGCCTCCATGCAGATGCGTAGGATGTTTGAAATTATTGTTACTGGTTTGATTGGAATTATTGTTTGGACTCATTGGAATTATTGTTACTGTTAATGGATAACGTTAAAGGGTTTATCAGGTGTGACCCACTGAATGTGAGGGAAAGGCATTTTCTTCCTGCTGCAGGGAGAAGGAGCACTACTGGGCCCTTGAAGAGAAGGCTGGTAATGCTCTGAGACAAAAAAAAATTCCTACAGGATACCCTGTAGGAAGACACCAATTCAATTAAAGCCAGTGCTTTGCAGGACTGTGTGAGGTTCTTTAAAATTTAGCAGGAAATTTCTGTTTGAAATGACTAGAACTGCTAAAAATTGACTGAACATCTTTAAAATTTCATTAAAAAGAAATTGGGAAAATATTTTGAAAAAAACCCCAAACACTGGAAACTAATGGAAACAAAAATTCTTCCTTACAACCATCTTTAACCTCCATGTAGGCACAGCCCTGTCTTAAAATAAGTAATAAATCTTACTGATTGAAGAACAAAATTGGCTGAGACACATTCAGCCCTCAGATTCCAGTGAGGTTTTGTTTGAACTGGAAGTCTTGGAAGCATTCAGTTTATACAACCTGAACAGGAATACTTCTAGAGCTTGGAACATGCAGTCAACTTGCATTTGGAGGGCTGTTTCACTTCTGAACATGAGTTGTCAGTTGCTCAAGCGGAAACACACATCTCGATGTTCGAGTGGTCAGTCGAGTGCCGAGGTGGTTCCTGCAAGAATGAACTGGATTTCAGATTTCATATTCCAAACCTGGGTAATACTTTTGGGCTCACTTTAGCACACGCATAGCTCATGGCTGGTGCATTGCAACTGAGAAGCATTTATTGAAATAAAAGATGAATGATTGGATCTAAGCATTCTGAGCATTCTTAGCAAAACCAGAAGTATCCCTTTTGGGCAAAGTGCCAAATCTGCATTGTTTTTTCCTATTTTGCCAGCCTACGGAGGAGGAAAGGAAATACTGCATGCTTACCGCCAAAGCGTTTGAGAAGCTTGCATTTATCTTTCATCAAATAATAATTTTCTCTGAATATAAGTGCAGTCAATCAGAACAAAAAGATTTGTACATAAAAGAAGGAAAGCATTGCCAGTGTATGACATACAGATTAAAAAAAAAGAATTTGAACAGTCCTGAATTAATAATTTCATTTCCTTAGGCAAAAAAAAACCCAAGAAAAACTGTAAACACCACCACTCCACCTTGGCTGTCAGCTGGACTCCTACCCAGCTTCTCTTTCCTTCACTTCAGAAGGACAGGAGGAGGAAATGATGAAAAAGCTCTCAAAGTCAAAATGCCTGCTTTCATCAGAGTCAAGTTGAAGGTTCCCTGCTTAAAAATGAGCTAACAAACATTCGGGAGCAGGAAGTGAGTGGTGAGAAAGGAAGAACCAGGAAAAATCCTGACAGTCAAATTCTGACTTCCCTGAAGGACGCACAGAAATTGCCTGGTGGTACTGGGCTCCCTGATGTCACTGGCTGAAGTGGTGTCGTGTCTCTGCCACTTTGGTTAAGCAGCTGAAGTCCTGAAGTCTGGGATCCCCAGCACAGGCAGGACCTGGAGCTGCTGGAGCCAGGCCAGAGGAGGCACCAGGATGAGCAGAGGGATGGAGCAGCTCTGCTGGGAGGAAAGGCTGGGAGAGCTGGGATTGCTCAGCCTGGAAAAGAAGAAAGCTTCAGGGTGAGCTGTTTGCAGCCTCCCAGTGCTCGAAGGGACCCTGCAACAGAGATAGGGAGAGACTTTTACAAGGGCCCAGAGCAGCAGGACAAGGGGGAATGGCTGCAAACTGAAAGAGAGTAGGTTTACATTACCTGCTTTATATATTAGGAAAAAAATCCTTCCCTGTGAGGGTAGGAGGCCCTGGCACAGGGTGCCCAGAGCAGCTGTGGCTGCCCCTGGATCCCTGGAAGTGTCCAAGGCCAGGTTGGACAGGGCTTGGAGCACCCTGGATAGTGGAAGGTGTCCCTGGGTATAGCAGGGGGGTTGGAAGGAGAAGAATTTTAAGGTTCCTTCCAACCCAAACCACGCTCTGAGTCTCTGAAGTTAGGCTACTGAAGGTACAGGGAGAACTCCACCACGGCGTTGTTCTGGAACTCCTTTAGGAGTCTTTGCTCGGAAAGGTTACCCAGCACTTTCCTCAGCTTTCCTGGAGCAACAAGACACTCTTTCAGACCTGTGGGAGAGAGGTGGAGGTGCTGTTCATGGGCACCTCGATGCCTTTGGGCGAGTCCTAGCCTGGGGCAATGCACACATCACAGCCATGTTGGTCAGCACAGTTATTAGGGGGTTTCAGGTGGGGGGAAATCCTTCAACACAGAGGACCACGGGTTAGGACTCCAGCTTGTGCCATCTATGCATTACTAGAAATTCACCTCTAAAATACAGCTGTGCTGTTTTTTTCATCTTCAGTGCTTTCCCTTTGACAGCCGGTGAAATCACTTCCCATGCTTTCCTGCCTGCTTTTTACTTCAAATTTTGGCTTTGTAGGGGAATTAGAAAGCTTAAACTCAATTTCTGTGCTTTATAGTGAAACAGCTGTCTCTGAAGTCATGGAAAGTTGTGCTCAGCATATCTCAATCTAGCATTTAAGGAGGCCAGTCACTGCCAAACATATGCCCTGCAGGAAAGGATGCCAAAATTCCGGTTCTCAGTGAATATTCTGGAAACCAGCAGAGACTACAGGGGTGCAGCCGTGCTGTGGTGGAAATCATCCCGTGAGGGCTGGAGTTTGGCCATGGCCCTCAGGCTGGAGTTACTTCAGGTGACCACAGCTGATGGTCACAAGGAAGTGGAGGGGGGATGCTCCCCAATTGAATGGATTGGTTTTGTGAAGGTTCTTTGGGTCTTGGGTGGGGGAGAAGAGGTGGGTTCTCTCTTGTTATTGTCGTTAAGCTGGTGCATCAAATGGGTGACATTTTCCTGGAGGACAAAAAATTGGTCACTGTAAAAGCTGCTGCTGACAGGTGACAAATCAACCCTGGCCATATCCCTGCCTCCCTGGTCAGTGAGTCACCATTGCAGCCACCCCTAATAGGACCTACTCAAATCAAACCCGAGGGATCCTTCCCCTGGTCCTCACCATGAATGTGTCAAAGGATTCTCTCCTCGCTCTCCCTTCCCTACCCTGCTGATAACTGATATTTATTGAGAAGAGCTGCCTCCACACGTGTTCCACACGGCATTTAGATTCTGTTTGGGGCTGCATGGACAAAAACGTGCCTTGGGTGTCATCCTGAAAGACACGGGCTTCCCAAAAGAGACGGATAATCCATCACTGCCTGTGTGAGGGTCCCAATCAAGACTGGGGTGCATTATTTATAGGGGAATCATGTAAAGATGTGAAGCTGTTGTTAAGCCTCTTGCATCTGAGTGACACTGAAGAAGAGATGTCACAGGGATTTAAAACCTATTCAATATTAGGGTTGGATCCTAAATATTTCTGGAAGTTTGGACAGAGATAAATGTTGGGAGAATTGCCTAAAACCTCATATGGAGGAGGATTAAGGGGACAATTGTGTAGGTGACACATATGAGGTACTTATGATCTAAAACCAGAGGGGCAGTTTCAAAGGTTTTTCCAAGCAAGGAAAGTCCCACTGTCCCGAAAAGGACCTTATTATTTCCAGTTTGTTGACTCTGTGTGTACAAACATAATCAGAGAATCAGAGAGTCTTTCCACTCAGGGTTGGGGTCCAAGGGATTTCCGAGTCTAAGTGAGGTGGTCACTATCACAGTGGGGTGGGAGAGAAGGCTGTGTATTAAATATGATCTGTTTCAGTTCTCAGCTCAGTGGTTAAGTGAGAACTTGCCTTTCTCAATCCTCTGCTGATACTGAGAGGGAACAGCAGCAGTCACCCAAAACAAGACAATTGGAAACTCAAATCCCAATTTTAAATTCCAACACCTGAGTAGGACAGGTGTTGACAAAGACACGATATTGGTGCAGCCCTGTGTGGAAGCCTTTGATGCTGAATTTCCTGGGAAGTGTCAGTGCTCTTCCTCGAGCCTTTGAAAGAAGCAGGCAAAATACCAAAGGAAAAAAAAAAACTAAAGGGAAGGAGGGATAGATGGCGAAAATACACAGACCTTTGTCATATGATAACAGTTTGGCGAGATTAGTGCTGAAGAAAGAGGAAAAAATCAAGGTTGATTAAAAGATATTATTTATCACTGGTGATGTTTCCAGTATTGGGAGTGGCTGGAAACATGAGTAAGTGTTTTCAGAGCTGTTTTGCCTCGCACTGTTGATGGTGCCTGCAGAGATTATGCATATATGAGTTTTTCTTTCTCTGTAGCTGCAGGTGTCTCTGACACTGGATCGGCACCATCCTGCAGGGATCCTGGAGGTGTGGGGCTGCTCAGTCCTGCCACAAGTCTCAGAGGTAACCACGAGCACCTTCCCCCTCATCCTCTCCTCAGAATCATCACTTCTCAGGAGGGTTGAATTGCTGTTTTTGTTCACAGAGAAGGCCAAAAGCACAGAGGGAATGGGATGAGAGGCACAATCCAGCACGGAAGGTGCCTTCTGAGCCAAATTAACTGCGGGGAGTTCAGGCACAGCACATTCTTTCCAAAGAAAGCCTCTGCCTTGAACCATCGCGAGGGGGTGGCAGCCAGCCCGTGCCACTCTGTGGAGGCACGGGTGAGGTCAGCATGGCCCCTGCAGCCCTCCATAATTCCCGTGCCTCAGTTTCCCCGGTACAATGCGAGAGTGCCGGCACTGGCTCTTCTTTAGAAAAGGGGAGAAAAAAATTTAAACAATCGCATTTTGGATGCTATGTGTGCTAGCTGGAGGTGGAAAGCTGTTTAATAACACGTGGCAGCTAAGAAGTTTCACAACAAAATCAGGGAAAGGGAGGGGAGTGGGGCAGTTTTTGTGTATCAGCAGTTTGGATCTGTTTTGATATTAATAATCTGGAACCACTCTTTCTTATTATTATTACTGGCATTATTTATTGCTATCTGATTAAATTAATGAAGAGCCTGCTGGCTCCTGATTTGGAGCAGGTGTTCCACGTCCTCCCCTTTGGCAGGCAGTACCTGTGCTGAGCTCCAGGCTCCACGGCAGCCTCTTGGACAGTGGGGGTAATTGAGTGCTGCTGGGATTCACCCTGCTCCCCTGCAGGTGCACAGGCTGGTGTGTTCCCTCTGACCAGCTATTTCCACTGCCTGTGGATGCAGGAAGGGCACTCCAGGGGCGATGCTACCACCGTGGGGAAAATCTGCTCCTAAATCAGCCCGGTAAGGGATGTTTAGCCTCATGGCTCTCGCCTAAAACCTGGCTGGTTTCTTCCTAGCCATAATTGGTGCCTCCTCCCCATCAGCCTCCCAGCACTTTCCTGAGACGAGCTTGGCACAGCTCAGTGCCTGTGCTGGGGAACCCCGAGGTGCCACTTCTGCTTTCTTAGCCTTTGAATCCACAACAAATTAAATTGGGATTAATGAAACACGGGAAAAGGAGGCAGCACCACCTCACCAACCCCCACCACACCCCAAAACCGTGAAGGCATCTGTGAGGATAGTCCACAAAGCAGTGGCACTCACCCTGCGTGCAGCCTGATCCTTCCAGGGAGCCCAAGGGAATATCCTACAACTTCCTGCTGGCTTTGGCAGGGATGGCACTGGCAGCAGGTGTTCAGACCTGTTCAGCAGCAGCACGGAGATCCCACAAGTCTGGTGAGTTGGCCAAAGACGTCTCCCAGGCCCAGAAGGTGTTTCCAAGGAGTGCTTTGTGTCGGGACAGCACAAGACTTTGCGCAGCACGAGACAACGGTGTCACTGCCGTGACCATGGGGTATGTACCCAAACAGCAGCGTGTCCGTGTGTCTGTCTGTGTGTAAAACTGCAGAGGACTGAAGGAAAAAAAGTAGGAAATGATTGGCAAGGCTGCAGCAGATATGGGTGAGTAGCAAGTGGAGCTGAGCAGAGCACTGGCTAGGACAGATCTAGGCACCAGCAAGGGGAAGCAGAAGTACCAGGGCAATGCTCCTTCATCCCAGTACCTGCACCTCATGGATGGGGACGGTTTCACTGAGGACACATTTTGTAGGATAGGTAGAGCAGAACTGGCCTGGGGGAGTCGGTCTCAACAAGCAAAACACCTCCAGTATTCCCAAAGGTTGGCAAACGCTGCTGTCAGCCTTTGCCATTGCACTCAGCCCCGTCCCACTCCCCAAGACAGATGTGCAAGCTGAGACCCTGCAGCATTTGCAAGCCTTTGTTTACATACTCCGAGCTTTAAGCACTCGCAATTTTGTGGCCTGCCCCACACACCCTAAAAACTTGTCTTTAGCAGTTATCTCTGGACTTGAAACTCCTGTGAAAACAAAAACAACTGGTTTTGGCCGCTCTGCCAAACAGTCTCTCTCCATAAAAAGGAGACTGATTTTTCTCTCTGGATATAGTGAAAGGTTAAGACAATATTTAGTTTGAACTTTCCTGAGATCAGGCATTTATTCTCGCTTACTCTCTCAGCGTGTGCGTGTGTACATGGAAAGTACCTTGAAAGTGAGTCAGCATTACTCAAAGTGAATCACTGGTCACTGCTTCTCTGGGACATTCATTCAGTGTTGCATGCAAGATTTCTCTCCCTTCCAAGCCAAGATTGGATTATTTGTGCTGCTTCCAGGCTGCTGTAGACATTAAGACACTGGTTTAGAAACCAAACAAGAGACTATCTCATACTCACTGGTATCCTGAGGCGAGCCTCGATGGTGGACCACTACTCCAGCAGTAAATGAGAAATAGAAATGTTGTTTTAATCTTCCCTCCATCTGCTCTTGTTTGTTGCCTCGTGAAGCAGCAGCATCTCTGGAGAGCAGCAGCAGCAGAGCTCTGACCTCTCCCGCTGCCTTTAGGCCAGGCACTGCAATTTCCAGGGCTTTTGAACTGAATTTGGAGGGCACCTAAGAGGCGGAGAGGAAAGAGAAAGATCTGCATAGCAAGGGCTTTGGAGAAGCAGGTTTAATCTCTCAGCTGCTGTTTACATCGGATTCTATTCTCGGGGCACATCCTGCTATGCACGGATAAATTTCTGATCCTCTGGATAAGTTGATCTTGTCAGGAATTAGTTCAAAGCATGAATTTTCTCTACGAGCCGCTTTACCCAGTTCGTCCCATGGGCACAGGAGCTGTAAGCCCTTATTTTTAACAACTGCCCATACAACAACGGGGGGAGGCGTTTTATTCCCATTTCAAGAAACCACAGCCTTTCATTTCCATCAGATACCAGCTCCCACAATGAGCTCTTGGTGAGGATCTGTGTCTCCTTGTCATCAGTCTCCTCCCTCTCCAAGGAGCGGTGACACTGCCGTGTCCCATGTTTGCAACCAGTAATGCCACAGCATCTCTCCCTCAGCTGTGGTACCCTCCCAAAAAGAGCCAGGTTGTCTCTGCTGCAGGGGTGACACCTCAGTTGTCCCCAGAGGGAGGCCCAGCACGGTACCTTAGATATGTGGAAGGAAGGAGACCATGACTTGCCTCACCCACCAGGCTCCTGGGCCTCCTAGGGCTTGACACAGGTGGAGATGTCTCCTTGGTGCTACTTCTCTGTCCCCGTGACAGAGTCCAGCTCTTCTTGAGATAAAGCGTGTCTCCTGCACGAGTCCAAGGAGATAAATGGTGTTGCAATCTTCCTCCTCAGGCGTCAGAGCACATCCACGATGGCAGTGCTGGCCTTGGTGTGAAGCTGCCTTGTACCTCACCCTGTTTCCTTAAAACGGAAGTGTGGAAGAAACCCCAAATTTGGTTAACTTTGCCAGATGGAAGTGACCCTATTTCACGGAGAGCAGGTGAAAAGCATGAAGTTTTGTGTACTTTCAGTTTCTTCAAGCAGTTCCACATTCAGTATGAACGCAGGAAAGCACATTTGTGCGCTATGTGTGCTCAAGGGAAGGTGTGGATATGGGGCTGCTTATGGGTCTGGCTAGCCAGGTCTGGAGCCAGGACAGAGGCCATGGGCTGCTTCCTCCAGCTCAGGTCAGCCTCAGTGGCTGCACTGCACTGCCCTTTACTCCAAGATGGGTGGGACAGATGACAATGCTGGGAGAGGGCAGTGCCTCCCCCTGACCATCTCCTTAAATCGAATTTGTCGAGTCGGTCCCGAGGTTTCAACTCCTTCAAAAGGCGGATGCAGCTGAGGATGGGTGAGGTGAGGGGGATTGCCCTCATGAGCTGGGCTGTTTCTTTTTTGGGTTTTTTTTTTTGTTTTTTCTTTTCTTGTTGCCCCCGGTGAGAGGCTCTTGGGTTCACTTGAGAGCTGGAGTGGTTCCCTGTACCTGGTGCCAGGTGAGAAGGAGAGGCACCCCTGGGAATCTGTGGAGCTCAGTGCAGCCAGCAAGGAGAGGGCAAGGAAAAGCCCTGCTGGGGAGTGGCTTGGGGGAAAAAAAAAAAAAAGAAAAAAAGAAAAAAAGAGAGAGAGGCAAGTAAATAGTTAAAGCAGGGATGAGAACGCTGGCATTTACAAATGTCTTGGCATCGCATCCGCTGCTGGATGCGGTAACTGACACAGAGTTTCCAGCAGCCTCACGTGTCCCAAGGAGAGTGGTGAGTATGCCCAAGATGCCTGTTGCTTTAGTCACTTCGGTTCCGGAGAAAAGACAACATCCTTCACAAAGACTTTTTTTCGTTTTTTTTTTTTTTTTGAAACTTTCTTTTTAAAGAAGCTGATTCCGTGCGGGCTGTGAAGGGCCTACACCTACTGGAGTGATGTTGGGACAGCATATCTGTGCTGTGTGGAGAAAGGCAAGGGGGAGATTGGAGCTCGTAGCCTTTAACCTTTGGAAATTCAGCATGCAGATGAGTTGTTGGAAAAATTACATTCCTGGGTTTGCATACGGGGTGGTATCAGGCACTATTTTCCTCCCGTGTTTTGCTGACGGGGAAAAAAGCCTGCTTTGTGCTTCTGAAAGCAACAGCAACTCCATCATCATCACAGGATCATCCTGGACACTGTGTTTTCACGTAATAAAATGCATGAAATTGTTTCCTCCACACACACTGATTGCAAAATTCCTTGGACGCAAAGGCAATCACAAACTTAACAGTCCAGAAACTTTGCCAGCTGAGGTTGTGAGGGCAGAGAAAGGGAGAAATCCAGATGACCCTTTACAGGTGAAGGCAGCGTGGGTGGAGGCTCTGAGAAAGTCTTGGTCCACCCGGGAATAGGTTTAAATTAAATTAAAGCACAAGCCTATAAGTAAACCTGAAAGTCAGGTACCTAAACCCCGTTTGGAATCAGGTTCGTGATGGCTGAGAAGCAAAGAGAAAGTAAAACCAACCACAGAGCCACAATTTTGTGGCACAAGATCCCACATAGTCTTTGACAGCCATCCAGTCTTAGAACATCTGAGGAGGTGGGTGCAGAATTTAGAGCAGAATAGGCTCTCCACTGAAGGATGCAGCTCTTTTCACCTGTGCAATCCTCTTAAAAAGTTAACTTACTGCTTTTTTCTCAATCTTTTAAATGATATGCCACAAGATAAATTAAGAATTATTTCAATTTTTACCCAATACTAGTAGCTAAGCTATTTTTTTTTACTATTATCTTACATATTTCCTTCAGATTTCCTTTCCTTCCAGTAGGTAGAAAACAAGAGAGACGCTTGAGCGCTGACATTTTTGCTTTAAAATGTTATCAAATGTGGCTGCCAGCTCCCGAATCTTAACATTCCTGAGGTCATCTTCATAAGGTCATGAGATGAGGGACAGCTCTTATTTTTTTTCCAGTGCTTCCACAATCCATTTTTAAATCCAGTGCAAGCAGTGAAATTCACACTGTGCCTCCCTAGGAGATATTCCACAGCCAGACATGACTCCATGGTGCTTTCTTGGGCTGCTGTGAAGTTATATCAATGACATTGCAATCATACCTCAGGGTTCCGATCGGGAATCTGGAAGCTGATGACAACTCTGCGTTGCTTTGCTTGGCTTGTTTCTGCCTCTGGTTTCCCAGCATCTCTCCAGAACATTAATTCTGCACTATTTGCAGTTCTGTTCAGAATGCACGGCGTTGTTGATATAAGAACCATCTGACAAAAGTTGTTGGTTTGTTGTTTTTTTTTCCATCAGACAAAACTATTTAAAGCATTTTAAGTTTTCTCAAGATCGTTATTGTTTTCCTTTCCTCTCTCCCACTTTTTTAAATTTGAAGACAGACGAAAGAAAGAAAAAGGTTACATTTGTTTTCTTTACGTTTCTGACCAAAAAAATCAACAAATTATTGAACATATTATTGAAATCAACATATTATTGAAACCCTTCTGGTTCTAGAAGTCCTGTGTACAGCACTAGGAAGGGATAGCTGTTATTTTACCTTTTTAATGGAAAATTTCTTGTACACCCCCGTTTCCTGCTCAGAGGGGTACAGGAGAGTACCGCAGTTCCTTAGAGGCCTCAGGTGAAGGGATTTGCCAGGAGCTGTAAGAAATCCAAGCAGATGATATCATGTGAAAGACCCTTCTGCAAATGTTTGTTCATCTCTTCAAAGGCCAGTAAGAGGCTTGCAAGAAGGGGCTTTTCTTTACAGAAGTCATGCTAACACTTCTCAATTAGATTTTATTTATCCAGGTGCCCTCTGGTTCTGTGCTTTAATGCAGTCTCTGTGCTTTGGTATTGTTAGGGTAACAGGCCTATAGTTTCCTGCAATATTAAAATAAAAAATAAAATAAAAATAAGTCAATCTTCACTCCTCCAGTACCAGAAGTGTTTGAAGTGATAGGTTACATATGCTGGTCACAATCCAGCTGTTCCATCCTTCGTAAGTCTTGGTGAATGCCCACTGCCTGTTAATTGTGTCAACCTGTACTGTGAATTCTTCCACAGCCACTTCCGCCTTGGAGAGATGCTCTGGTGAGTGCCCCTTTCACTCCTTCCTTTTTCCCCAGAAAAGCAGAGTTTTCTTGAGGGCAAACTCCTGGTTTTCCACGCTGGTGCACAGGACTCGTTTACACTCCACACTTTCCCCTGAGCTCACCTCTCCTCCCACACCCTGGATGTCAGTCAGACCTACTGACTCTGCTGAGCTTTCTGCTCCTCATCATGCAGAAAGAGGATGCAATAAATCACTCGGGACCTTTTGATGATTTGTCCTCTTCTCTGCCTGCATTTCTGCCTTTTCTGCCAGAGTTAATTTCCCCTTTACATTCTTTTCCTGGAAACAATTTCAGATTTTTGAATTCTTAATTTTTCTCTTTAACCACATTGATTTCCTCACTCTCCTTATTCTTTCGGAGGACTTTTGATACAGCTGAATAAACTGATAAATGTGACAGTGATGCTGAAAGGGACTGGAACAAGCTCAATCAAGTAAGAGGAGGCTCGAAGGCAAAACATAAATGCCCGCTTATGTTTTGTTCTGCTTTCCCTATGCTGCCCATCAAAAACAAACAAAGAAACAACAACAACAACAACAACAAAATTTAAAAAATCATGGTTTTTCCAGAGCTAGATGTTGACAAATATAATGTCCTTATTTCAACCAAGCGCATTTCTGTGCTCAGCAAACAGCTCTGAGCTGAGGAGGAAAGGCCCCCCTTTGCTAAATGCCGATAGAGTCAAGTTCTGATTTGCTTCATGAATATTGTGGATTATGACTGTAATTCATAATTACAGTCTCCTCTTCCATTCCTCCACTTCTTTCCCAGGGTTTAGCTGTGCAGGGTGGGAGCAGGGTGGCCTGCCCAGCAGCTGCTGCTGCTCTGTGTCACTAATGGTGCCCAAATGGGATGGCAGAGACATCACAGTTTCTGGTGATATTGCCTGAACCCATTCAAGCTGAGGCTGCTACTGTGAGAGGTGGAGACATTTGTTTATCCCTCCCTGCTCCTTGGCTCAGGTCTGCATCATTTGCCAGAGCTTCTGTTCTTCATTAGAGAGAAATCCTCTAAATCAAACACATGAATGGCTTAATTGACTTTGGAGATGGGCTTGTGATGGAAATGGGGGTGGTGAGAGAGGTACAAAAGCATTTCTGTTTGGACAAGACAGTCATAAAGTTAAAGTGCTAGTAGCCAAAAATTACTGGGCACCTAATTTCTGCCTATTCTTAATTTGACAAAAATACCTTTTTACTTTCAGCTGTCTTCACCGTGCTGATACAATCCAGATTTCCTTCACTTCCACATCGTCCTGTCTTTTTTAAATGGAAACATAAAAAGCGTTTAATAGAAAAGTAACTGTTATCCCAAAGCAATTTCCCGAAGAAAAAGTGCATTTTTCTCAATATTTTTTTTTCCTTCACCGGGAAGGGTGTTTACACGTTTTCTCTCCTCCAAATTTTTAAAACAAAAGTTTTGATGTGAACACACAAATCTGAGGAAAACCTAAAATAAGTCTCTGACCTTTTAATTCCTTTCCCCCCACCCTGCTCCCGTATTTTCCCTCATTTTCCAGTCCAGAAGGAGATGGGAGTGTGAGTTATGGAGAAACAGGCCAAATCAAGTTTTTTCCCTGAAAATGAAGGCTGCTGAATTCCTAAAGTCCTCACCTGGAGGGTATTTGTGGAATCTGCAGGGAAAATGCTTTCCAATTCCTGATCAGCACTTTAGGCAAACGTTCCTGCCTAGGAAGAACACAACTCGAAATGCACATATCTCTGCATCAGGTCTTATTTCAGCTTTGGCTTCTTCATGCTGAAGCACCACCAGCTGTCCTAGCGAGAGACCACCTTCCACACAAGCATCGTGTGTGTTGAGGATGCTGATGGACAAGGAGATGGAGCAGAGGCGAGCACTGCCGTGTGCCACCAGCTTCACCCTGGCACCGCTGTCGAAACGACACAGCCTTGGTGAAGTGCAACGCTGAGCAGGAAGGGCTGGCCTGCTGCCCAGACCACGACAATGCCGATTGAATCACTCTCACATTCCTCCCCGGCCCGGCTTCGCACATGCAAAACCACCCACAGCGGAGGCTCGGCCCTGTGCTCGTGCCAAAGGAGAGACTCTGTGGATGAACAAGGACATCTCCTGCCATGGCCTGTGGTTGGGTCAGCTGTGGAACTCTTTGCTGGCTAGCGAGTGCAGGCCCAGGAGGGAAATCTTGCCTCATTGCCTTTGACTGGTGTGGGTGTGTTTTCTGCAGTACTGCAGGAGAAGCCCCTCTTGGTTACGTGTTGTGTGCCAGCTCCATGGGCCCACATTTTCTCCCTAAAGCTTGCAGGAATCCCTGGTTCCATGGACCAACATTTTCTCCCTAAGGCTTGCAGGAATCCCTGGTTCCATGGGCCCCCTTTTTCTCCCTAAAGCTTCCAGGAATCCCTGGTTCCGTGGGCTCACATTTTCTCCCTAAGGCTTGCAGGAATCCCTGGTTCCATGGACCCACATTTTCTCCCCAAGCCTTGCAGGAATCCTTGGTTCCGTGGGCCCACATTTTCTCTCTAAAGCTTCCAGGAATCCCTGGTTCCACGGGCCCCCTTTTCTCCCTAAGGCTTGCAGGAATCCCTGGTTCCAAGGGCCCACATTTTCTCCCTAAAGCTTGCAGGAATCCCTGGTTCCATGGGCCCATATTATCTCCCTAAGGCTTGCAGGAATCCTTTGTTCCACCAAGTATTTCTTGACCAACAAACTATTTGGAAAGCAATGACACTTTTACACCACTTTCACACAATCTGCCTCGGGGGGGCTCTGAAACTGTTAGGGCTGTCAGGTGCAACTATGCTGTGAACAGTCAAGATGGTGTCTGTCTCGTGTTTGTTGGTCATTTAGAAGTGTCAAGCCAGCATATTATCATGTTTTTATGCTGGATAAGGAAAAATAAATATTATATTCGGAGACTTTTTCTCACCTTGCCAATATTTTTCAGGAAGACCTGTTTGCAGGACCTAACTCCTGCACAGTTATTCCTGTCCAAGAAATAGGAGGTTTCAGTAATCACCGATGTCATTTCACTTTATGAAATCTTTCTCTTCTCCTCCCTCCCCTGTTGTTTGAGTCTTGACAACAAAATGCAACCTTTTTTATTTTCTCCTTCCACTATGGAAGGCCAAAGTCCAGACCTCTTAGTGGCTCGGCAGCTATATTGTTGCAGAAATGAAATGTAATGAAGGATAATGTAAAAAAGGCTTTGTTGAGAGGTAGGGGAAACCTATATGCAAGATCAGGAAGCACTGACCTCTTGCATGAGGCTGTAAATGAGTAGTTAACTGAGGGCAGAAGTTTCATAAGGATTGGAAGTGTCACACTGCCCTCTGATAAATGTGAGAGAAGTGATCGAGTCTCAGAGACCTGCTTTTACATGAAATGTGTGCTGTGAAATCCATACAGACCAGCACCTCCACTGTGTGCAGCTGGCTTGGAACAGTGCTCATGTTCACAAGCAGAATGGCAGCCAAAATGTGGCTGCACTTCAGATCTCGTTGCCCTGTTTAGGTTTTAGTTTATTGTGTCTTGGTGTGGAAGAGAACCTGTGC
>VZTA01027056.1:93062-105763 GCA_013398855.1 Mohoua ochrocephala
ACCTGTGCCTTTGAAGCATTCAGAAATAAAATAAAATAAAATAAAAATAAAATAATAAAATAAAATTAAAATAAAATAAAATAAAATAAAATAAAATAATAAAATAATAAAAGAAAATAATAAAAGAAAATAAAAATTACTAAAAGAAATAAAAGAAAATAAAAATTTACTAATAAAAATATTAAAATATTACTCAGACCCTCGGTTTTTATTTTAGAGACCTATTAATAGAATAGATGGTACTTATTTTGTAGATTCCTTAAATGAAAAGAAGTACTTGAGGGTGACCTATGATGTCTGAGCAATCTTTGTGAACAGCTGTTTTTATCAGCACTTGATGGAAGTTGGGTGCTTCTCATGATGGGAAGAAGACTCTGTTTCAACACCTGCACCTCTCCCACACCCATACCCTTTACAATTTTCTGCGAGCTACCATTTTCTTTTCAAGTAACTTGGCTCTTCTTTATGATCAAAGTCTTGGGCATTTTCGAATTATGTAACCGCAGAGTTATCTGACAATGAAAATCTGTAACGCATTAGGGCCTGTGGAAACATGGATTAAAACCAGTCCCTGCCTTGGAGATGTGACGCTTCCCTCTGCAAGGACACCACTTAGAGGGAAGATGAAGTCCCAAGGGACGGGCAGGTGGGATCCATGGGTGTGTGTGGACATGGAGATGCTTGGATGGTCTGCTCCTGAGGAAGTGAGTACCAAAAAACCTGCGTGAAATGGCTCATTCATGAGATTTTATTGCTACAGAGCTGGAAGGGTAAGTAAAGCTGCTGAATGTGAACTCGCCTGAGTTGGTTTTTAAGGCAGAACGCTTTCAAAGCAACATAACACTTTCTCATAAATACAGGGCCGTAAATCCTTCCCTTGAAGAGGGTTCCCATATCCACATTTCAGTCCCAAGGGTGATGTTTTCTGTGATGTAAAGCTTTCTCTCTTCTATGACGTTCCCCACATGTCCCATCTGTGATCCCACTTGCTCACAGAGGACGCTTATGGCATTGTGAAAAGAAACTTTTCCCTGGGAATCATCCCTACAAGCAGCAATGGCTGTCCCGTGTTTGAATCTGCCTGTCCTCCTAAGATGTGTTTGCCAAAGAGGAGATTTTATGTGTGTGGAGGGAGCACTGGAGTTGTAACTTCCTGGCACTCAGATTTGCTGGCAGTTCTAAGAAAAAGCATCCGTGTGCTTTCACATCGTGAAAGTGATGTGGAAAAAACTTTGCAATCAATTTGAGTGCACAGAGAAAATGATGGTTGAAAGCAGCAACCCCAGATGGTCAGAAATGCTTACTGGATAGAGATAAAGGACTCATGGTCTGATTTAGTTTTTATCTGTGCTAGAGGAATTCTTTTTGATTTTTTTTTTTTTTTTTTTGTTGGTTGGTTGTTTTTTTCTTCTTGAAGGAACTGGATGGGTTTATGCTTCTGGCAAAGAGAAAAAAGGTACCACAGGGTTCGAATTATTTCGTGAACTTGGAAAAAGGTTTGTTCTGTCAGAGGTAGGAAAAGATATGAAGTGCAAGCAAATCTCTGCCTCTATTTACATATTTTAAAAACTAGAGCCAACTCTGATTAGAGTCTGAATGAAACAAAATCCTTGTCAGGCCTTTTGGTTTTTTTTTCTGCTGGGAATGAATGTAGAAGGAAAAGTGATTTGTTTCGAGATAATTAGGGCAATGTAATCTGGGTTATGGTGGCTGAGGGAGTCTGAAGGGAAGATCGAAGTGTTTAGGATACTAGAGACAGGCCCATCAAGATGGTCTTTGCACCAGAGAACTTCCAAAGATGGGCACAATACCTGGAGGAAGGATGAAGCTTTTACTCTCTGACTCATCATTTCTTGTCAGAAATAGCAATCTCCCTGCTAGCTGGAGAAAATAGGGGGAAGCTCTGCTTGATCATCTGCCTAAGGTGGCGGGAGAAGGTGAGGGCAAAAGAGTCATCATAAAGACGTTGTTCTTCATGCAAAAACGAGAGACAGCAAGCTCCAAGTGCCACATGGGATGTTCCCACAGACAGGAGTTGTTTTTCCATGTTGTGTCCTTGTTCCTGGTCTGATCCTCTTTGCGTTGCTTAGAGCATTGTGCCATTTCTCTTCAAATATCTTCATAAGCAGCACATTTTAAAATGCCATCCTTTGAGATATTTGTCTCTCTGCACGGGTTAAATAATTGACTTTTTGTAACAGGCAAGCTGGGAATGCATGTTTAATAAATGTTCATTGTACCAGGAATTATCTGCAACAATTTTAGATGAATTTTCCACACTTCTTGAGGGTATCAGGTGTGTCTTACAATGGAAATATGGGCACCATTAATTTCACGTGACTTCAAATTTCCCTGTCTGCAAATGGTTGGACTATTTTCCTTTTGGTGACGTTCTCCCATTAAGATTTTGCAGTGCAACCATCTCTAAGAAAGGCACCTGGAATAGGATCTTCCAAACGAGCTGGCCATAGGGAATTCTGTGCAGCAATAACGTTGGTAGGTGTGATTTGCATGTGTTGTGCCTGTCTCATTCAGAAAGGGGAGAAGAAAGGAGGGAGTTTCCACTTAGAGGCTGTGACATCTTCTTGCAGTATGATGTCTTCTCCTTGCTGTTGACATTCAAGCATCTTGTCTTCTGAATAACAGAAGAAGAACAGAAAATGATGTGTTTTCACGAGAAAAATAGCTTTAAATAATCTTTTCTACTCTTATTCCAGAGGCCAGTCTATTGACATGAGAGAATTGTGAGATAGAAGCAAATTTAAACTGAAATGGACACATGCAATGTAAAATGAGATTTTCGTTTTGTAGTTACCTTGTAGACAATAAGAGAATTATAAAATGGGTTGTTTGCCTCTACCTCTGCCTTTGCTGGAGACGTGTGTGATCTTTCTTACTTCATTTGCTGGCCTTGCTTGGAAACCCAACACTTGTTACTTTTCAGGCCTGTCTGAGGTACCCAGTGTCATTGTAGAGATGGACACGACACAATAATTCCTCTGAGGTATTAATAATATGAAGGAACAAAAACAACAACAAGAAGAGAAATGGAAAAGAAAATGGAGGACCCTTTATTGCGCACTAACTATACTTTTATACATAAGCAGAAGGCAAGCGTGTACAAAGCTCATAGGTTACAGAATCTTTGGCATTCATCTGATTGGATGGTCTTCACAGCTTTTCCACTCTGACTGTAACTGTCTGTTGTTTCGCTGACATGCATTCCTCTCTCATTATTTACTACTTCTTATCTTGGCCTTTTCCACCTCCTCCAGATGCAGCAGCTCTGCTGTCTCACGGGTAAGCGGGAACGTTGTCCACAGAATCCTTTTCTACTTAGCCGAAGTAACAGGAGTAGGCCATGATTTTACAAAGGCAACAAGGCCTTCATTTTATAAGGTTTTACCTATATACAATAACCCAGTGTGCTGTGGAGATAATGAAGGTGTCGAGGCAGTCCCTTATTCTGTCCAGGCTGCAACCTGGGGCAGTCGGTGTGGCAAATCTTGTGAGAAATGTGTTAAAGTGGCTGAAGGCAGAGTCAGCACTGCCACCTTTTTACACTTAAAACACAGATCAAAATTTCTGCCTTTAAAGAACTTTCAGAGAGAGGTGTTTTTCACTGCTGTGCTTTCCTTGCAAACAATACCCGTGAATAACATAACCCAAGACGCCTGAATCTTATTTACAGCAAGGACTCGTCCTTATCCAAAGTATTGCTGATATTGTTAAACCTGCCAGCCCCTTCGAGGTGTGAACAAAACAGTGCTGGGGTAAAAAACACGGGTCAGTGTAGTTAACCCTAATTTAGGGGGCAAAGTGCTCCTGTATCTGTGAAGACCACTCTTTTTTATTGGCATTTATCCAAAGAATTTCTTCTGATACGACTCTTTGAGCAAAATGTTCCTTCCAGTGTTCCCAGCCCCACTGACAAAATTATGGGGGCAGAACTTTATATCCTTCCTGTGGGGCACATATAAGATTCCCCTTTTTTAGTTTCCTTTGTGTTTAAGAGGTTTTAACAGCGTTAGGATGGTTTCATGCCGAAGCAAATCCATACCCATCAAGATCCAATCGCATCCACTGTTTGTTTATTTGTTTCCCCGCAGGAAGTTGCATCTAAGCATCTCCCAGCACGTATTTTTGCACAGGAATAAACAAAATAAGCCACTTGAAGGAAACCGAAAGGGTATCCTTGGGATTATTTTCCTACACGTGTGAAGCAAGTACAGGACAGTTGCTTGATTTTGGTTTTAACCCAGCTATGAAGAAAAAGTGTGCTATAAAAATCACGTTGTAGCTCTTATATTTAGCCCTAATTGTGGCTCCATATATATAGAAACATTATGAAACCACAGCACATCTTCCAAGTAATGTAAATTGTGAATTACAGGCTCCTGCTCGGTGCGCTTTGAAGATTTTCTAGTTTGTGTACAGATCTTCCCCTTCCTGTTGAAAACAGCAAAAGAGATGCCTGTGAAGTCGGATCAATCCTTCTATATTTTAATTAGAAATCACCATTTGGGGTTTCAGTTGTTTGCATCAGTGGAATAATTTATGGCAACAGTAGATCTGTAACGCAGCCCTGCCTGCTCTCGTTGTGGTCATAGTTAATGATTTCCGTGCTCTCTGAAAGAGTTTTGGGGTAGGGGTTTTGAAGTTCTCGAAAAAAAAAAAAAGGCCAAATTAATCAGGATCGAGTGTTTTACACAAGCTTGTTAAAAGGCAGATCACTCAAAGGGGTGGAAGTGATACAGGGAGCCAAGCGTAGTCACAATGATGATGCCCCTGCCTGTGTAAAACTGCCACTGAGACCTAAAAGTTTTTCTAAGATCGTGTTTCTGAAGTGTGTTGAAAAAAAAGCTCCCCTTGAGATAAAGATGAATCTAAAAATTTTACAAGTATCCCCAGCACAGCCCAGAAACACAGCAGACTTGAAGCAGAGCTGAATATTTCATTGATATAGACTCGTGCCTCCTTTGGATCGCAGCAGCAGCATCCAGACTAGAGACCCTAAGGGATGCTTTTCTCCTTTTCCTAGAAGTTTAAAAATGTGTGCAGGATCGGTGACAAGATCCCCTGAGTGGTTTTGTTAGTGGTTTTGCATTCTAAAAATACAGTGGCCTTTTAAAAATTTCTTTGGTAAAGTTCCTGGCCATGTTACGCTCTCGGTGGTGTTCACTTTCTCTCTCTTTCTGCTTCAAGTTTGGAACTCCAACGCTTTCTTTTGGGTTTTATCAAATTACACACTGAAGAAAGACGTACATTTCAGAAACAGATGGATTTAATGTGCATGAAAATACATGCCTTTTAAAGAAACTAAATTAGTAGTTCCACTTCTACCCCTTTTTATTGAAGACAGAGCTCTGAGAGATCTCTGGTCTGAAACACAACTTCACAAACATCAGCAAAATAGATTTATTTGCATGGAAATTTAACAGAACATCACAGAAAGCTTAAGCAGCACCAAATCTGAGGGTTTCTAGTAGACATGAAGGGAGCTGGGACAGTACTAATAAAAATATATATAAAAATGTCTTTATGAATCCATAATCAGAGGATATTTCGAGACTCTTATTCACCATATATATTGAGTACATCTGCAAATTCACAGCTGCCTCTGTCTCTAAACATTTTCCTCTTAATGAAATTAACTGGGAGCAAGAATTTATTACTTTTTCTAGTTGCTAATTAGTGTTCATTCCTTTTCAAGGTGTGTTTTCTCTCCTTATGGACTGAAAACCAAAAGAAAGACCAGTTTTTTTTTGTATGTTTTTTGTTTTTTTTTTTTTTCTTTTGAAAGCACCTGGCTCCCACAAAACTGCATTACATAGAAAATGTGAAGCAGAAGAGCTGCTCTGTTGCCCAGCCGTGGTCTAGCAAATTTTGCTTTTGCCTTGGTGCAAAGGGACTTCCTCTGTGTTGGCTGAATTTGAACAGAAATGGGTTAAATTGTTGTGGGAGGATAAAATCGAGGGAGTTGTGAACATTTGCCATAGGACAGTTCATGGGACAGAGATGAGTCTCCTGTGGATGTGACTCCTTCATGGTGTGCATTTGTCTTAATCTGGGGTCTGAATACTCTGTTAAAATAACAACAAGTGACCCAACTTGAGGATTCTTTGTGGTGTTTCTGTGCCAGATAAAAATGGCAAAACCCAACAAATCTTCACCCCACCAGGCACTACTTAGACACCTGATTACGCCTACGAGTCATCAGCTTAATTATATTCCTGGCTATTAATGTGGAATCGAGTTCACTCTTTTATTTTCCAAGTCCACTCTGCTTGAGCCTTTCACGGAGTAAAAATCGACTGCTGAGCAGGCTTGGAGCTGCACTTGTGCTCTGGGGCTTTGCTGAGCCTGTGCCCAGCGCTCTGGGTTTGCAGAAGTGCTCAACACCTCCCTGCTCCCTTGTTCCTGGAGGCTTTGATATGGGAAGGAATTCTTCAAAGGAAGCACTGAGGTGCATGCTTGCGAGTTTTCCCTGACCAGGAACACATGGAGATCGTCCCAGGATTGTGCTTTATCAAAATAAGCTGCTTCCTCAGTGGGAGCAGTTGAATCAGACCATCAAAGAAGAAAATAACAGTTGACATAAACATTCATTCTCCTTTATAGAAAGCAAGCGTTTTCCTCTCAGAAGTGCCTGGGGTTCTGTTAGCAATTGATGAGCACCGAGCACGTGACGAGCCAGTTCTAACTAGCAGCAAAAATCATGCACTCAGCTTTGTTGTCTGATTTCCCTGATGCAGCAAAACAGTTTGTGTCACAAGAGTTACTTTTCTTTTGCCAACCCCTCTGCCAGTAAATGGCCACGTTCCAAGAATGCATAGGCAGAGCCCCCCAGTTGAAAATAAATGCTAATTTGAAGTGTGTTTTAGAGCCTTAATAAAGTTTTTCAGATCATCAGCTAATCTTCAAACTGAAAAGACTTTTATTTTAAGTTTTTCTGAATTGGATCATCCATCTCTAGTATGTATTTCAACGATCTCGAGGACTGTTTGAATTTAGGGCTTTTTTTTTTTTTAATACTTCCTTTCTCAGCTTGCAATTAGATGATTCAGTATTTTGAATGAATGCAGCTGATCCAGCCAGACTGTACTACATAAATGTGCTGAACTAGCATTAATTTTCATTCTTTAATTTTACACAGTGTTTTAAATGGTATATAGCTGAGAATTAGCAGCTTTGGGTTTTATCTGCAGCTATTGTAAATCCGTACTTCCCCCCTCCCACCTCCACCTGTAGCTTACCCCAGAATATGTCAGAATGAGGGTGTTGACACACTGCAGCTGGCAGGGAGATTTTGTAATTCCTGAAGACTAGAATCCCAAAACACTTGGGGAAAAAAAAAAAAAAAAGAATTGCCACGATGAATCACGAACCAGTTACATTCTCCTTATAGCCATACATTTTGTTTAACAACTCTCCACCAGATAACCTGGTTATCTTTCTACTTTACTGGGTCCCAGGCCCTTGGTAACTAATATAAATGTAATGTAAACACACTCATGGGCTCTGAAAAAAAAAAAAACCCAACCAGCTAGCTACTTTTGAGAGGGAGGCTGGGTGTGGAGTGGTGCATGATAGGGAATGTTCCTGGTAGATAGCACGGTTGGGACTCAGCAGATTTATCTCTCCCCATTCCCGTGGTGCTTCACTGTGAAACCCAGAGGGCTTTGTGCCATCCAACCCTTTCAGAAATTATCGTGGTGGTAGGGAGATCTCTGTGGTTTAAACGTGTTTTGGGGCTTAAAAATCAGGAGGGAAGTGTTATCTCGGGGCTGTGGGGGAAGGGGGGTGAGGTGCCCACGGTGAGGTTTGTGGAGCTCCTCCTGGGACAGGTGGAGGTCCTGGTGCACTGTGCAGGCTCACTCCTGGAGCACGGTGTGCTTTCAGCAGGGGAAGGGCTGGGAGCCACGGGAACGCTGTACAAATTTGCTGGGAGGAAGGCAAACAAAGAAGTCAAGAGATGTACATAGGTGATAACAGGGTAAATATTAGAGAAGTTGGCCTGTATTATACTTATAGAATGGGATATCAGTGAGGAACAAATAGTCAGACATTCATGGCTGGTTGGGCTGAGAACAGTACCAGCCTGGGCTGATAACACTCCAGCTTGCTGTTGGTACAACTTACACTGAAAGCAGGGCATTTGAAAGCAGATAGGAAGAATAAGAGGTCAAGATCGCTCCACTTTTTTGCTTTCTGGGCTAGTGTTTGCTTTCATGGAGGAAAAAAAACCCATGGCACTGGGGTGTTGTGTGAATTCAGAGGCAAAGACCTCTCCATTTCCCCCTTTCTCACTGATTTAGAGATCCTTCACCTTCAGAACATCACATCTTTTTGAGCCAGGGAGCTGCCAGGGCCGTATGACACACCTTTAACTCATTTAGTGAAAAGTCTGATTCTCCTCATACCTGACCTATGATGTTAATTGAGATACCCACCAATTCCAGTAAGATAAATACTAGGCTCTGCTGGGGAAGACACATAATTTTTGATAATTTAGTCATAAATGTGCTCTGAAAGGGAAGCTGCCTCAATGTCCATTCCCCCAAAACCTCTTGTCTGGTCCTGAGATCATGGGAGAATTGCAGCCTTCCCTTCTGATCATTGTATTCTGACAAATCACAGGAGACAGATATCCTTTCCCTGTGTTTTTGCCCAGGAATATTAACACACTTGAAGGCCACGTCAAAGGATAGTAACCCATCACTGGCTAACCCCGCACAATAATATTGATTCAAAGCTGTTGGTATCCCTTAATGCATCACAGAAACACTGCAGTTTAGCAGAACTGGAGGAAGAGGCTGGAAATGTGGGGTTAGAGTGGCTGAAACATCAATTTATCAACTCCTCACTCAGTGCCCAAGCCACAAACTCATATCAGGGAGAAGTCCCACCTCTGCTGATCACAATGAGAGACTTGCTGATGCCTTTCTCCTGCATTTCAAACTCTCTCACCTGGAGTTTTCTTGGGTGCTCATTTGTATTTTGATGGAAGAAAGCAGAGATGTTCTAATACGTCTTCTGTACAAAGATTAAAGTGGCACTTCTGGAGCAAGAAGTCTCCCTTACAGCTCAGTATGGTTTTTGGTAAGATATGTGACAAGTTGGTTTCAAATTACTTTGTTTCCACAAACACACATTTTCTAAACCACGATTTGTTATCTAATGCTGAACAAATTGCTGTCCTTATTATTGTGTTCTGTAGCACTGTGAGAATAGTTCTTAAAATTTCTGGTCTGGAGGTAATTTTAATGTCAGATTCCAAATAATTCTCTTTACATTTGGATTTTTGCAGTAAGAATTGTGTTGAACAGTGACAGTACAGATTATCTGACAAAATATTTTTGTCATGCATATATTCATGTTTCTTTTACAATTTGATTTGTTTGCTTGCAATATTTCTAGTTCTGTGTGCAGATGACTTTCTTTTTCCTAGCAAGACCAAGAGAAAAAAAATCAGAGGGTAACTAACCTCCTCCTTATTTGTGTTGCCACATGAATGTGGACAAAATAAATTATGTTTCTCCAAAACTTTGTAGGGAATGATAGATATTCAAGTATGTGTATTTCTGTGCATGTTTAAATGCTTTAATGAAAAGTGGATGTTGCCCCTGCAGTTCCTATGCAACGGATACTTACTATTATAATTTGCCTTGTTTTAGTGACCACAAAATCTTATGGGTTTTATACAAAAATCAAAAGTTATTCCCTGCTCTCAGAGCAGTTCATGGAGACCCAAGCCCCGGTGCACATAAAGCAGGAACAGAAACCCAGGAGAGATCCAGGTCTTCAGAGCTGCTGCTTTTAAATGTCAGCCATATCCTTGAGCTTAGTAAAGCCAGAAAATGGTTGTGGCTCAAGACCTCTGTAAATGGCTGGAGTAAGCTTGCATTTTTTAGAAAAATATTCTAATTCTTTGTTTTCCTTTTAATTGATTCTTGGTAAATTTCTTGCCAAAACAGTACCTTTGAAAAGCAAACGCCTCACAGAAAAGTCTGATAGGAACAGCTCCATCCTGACTCCCCTGTCTTGAAGATGACTGTGTAGTCTGAGCTTGACCTGGGATATCTGGATGAGGCAGAGCACAAACCCTTCCCTCGTCCTGCCCTGATCTGCTTTCACGACTTCGGAGAAGAAGTGACCCTTCAACTCTCAGCTTATTTTTCTGAGAAGTCACCCGTAAAAAACAAAACCAGCAACAAAACGTGTACCCCGGGGAGGCTGTGAGAAGCAGGTTTGCAGAGGGCCCTGAGCTGCTGGGCTGGAGCAGGTGTGTGCTCAGGAGATCTTGGGCAAGGCTCCGGAGGCTGCCGAGCGCGACACGACCCGGAGAGAACAACCTGTTTCTCTCCTCGCCTCGATAGCCTCAATCGATTGTTAAAGCAACAATTTTCTACCAGCAGCCATTTCATCTGATGTCTGGAAACCTGGGTGAGCCTGAGCAGCTTTGGGACAGGCTTGCCCAAACATCCTTGCCTTCCTCTGACCAAACTTCATCAAACTCTGCTCTCTGACCCCCAGCTCACACCCCTGTGACAGGGGGCAATAGATTCTGGGGACAGAGAGGAGCCAGTATCTTATAGTCTTGAAACAGCAACCAGGAGGAAGACTAAAGCAGGCTCATTGCACAGAAAACATGTATTTTTGTTTTAAAAGTGGCATATGATGGGGTTTTTTTATCAGCAAATCACTAGACTGGAATTTTCTGTAGCTTCAGGCAGGAAGAAAGAAATGGGTAACTTTTACTTTTTGCCATACCTCTCTATTCTTTCTGTCTTCCTTAGCAGAATCACAGGGAAATGAAAAGTCAATTAAACCAGTTGAAAAACAGGGAGTTTTAAAAATATGCAAATCTGCTAAAAAATACAAAATAGGTAATATCAAAGCTGAAGAGTTCTAGTTTCATCAATTTAACATGTAAGAAAAACATTATGGCAGTGTGGTTTTTTGTTTGTTTGTTTGGGTTTTGTTGTTGTTGATTCAACACTGCTTTTCTTTTTCGAATTAAGAAAACGTGGCAGGTGAAATCACCTGAAGTTTTCGTTATACTATTCTTGCTCGTGTTAAATATTTTCTTCTTCTGGGAAGATGGTCACCCAGAAAAGCTCTAAAATACAGGACTATTTCATTTCCAAGTGCTGTGAAAGTAAAAAGCCCTGTGAAAGCCAGAGAGGTCCCACTGCTTACTTACTTTAACTCTAACATTAAATAAATTAAACATTCACACTTTGTGTGAAGGATGCCAAAACCTTTCCTCTTTCCAGTGCAGCTTGGTGGTTACAGACTCTAGGTGCTAATTTTGTGGACTTTCTCCTAAATAAGATGAGGAAATAAGGTTGAAAAATTTTCCTGCAAGTTACGTTCAATTTAAAATTGTTATATTGCTGTTTTCAGAGGCATTTTCTTCCACAATTTCTATGTCAGATGCAGCTTTAGCTTGCACATTGTTTTATCTGCTCCTGTAGCTTCCAAGCATTGACATTTGCACTGAGAATTTGGTTCTCAATGCATATCTGTCATCCTGGCTTCCTTTGTCTGTTTGTTTGCCCATTAAAATTTGTCATGAAACTTTTTTAGTTGAGCAACTTTTCTGCTGTACATATAGAAAGTATAAGATGTCTGTGTCACAGCACGGACAAAGTTCAGAAGCAAAGGTGTTCTAAGTGTTTCTGAAATGCCATTTATGCAATCTGTGAAAAAAACCCCCTTATTTTAAGTTCAATTTTATCTCCCCATTTGATATGCAAAATTTCTTGGGGGTGTCACGAACTGAGTATCTGTGGTCACCTGGCACCGTTACAAGTCAGGTTGGAAATCACTTTAGTGAAAAATAAGGCAATATTTTTTTTGTGAAACAGCACCGATTGGAGCTCCTGGAATCTGCCACTGTGTTCCCTTTATTGGTGGTGTTGGTGGGGATCCTCAGCTGATGAAGATTGTCTTATTCAAATTTTCAAGGTACAAGCTGCCTAAACTCCCTTCTGTCGAAATCCTCGTTCAAAATTGGTTTTAGTGTTGTGCTGAAGACTCTGCTCTGGGATGGCAAATTGCAGTCTGAGAAGGGAGGGTGGAAATTCAACACACCTGGAGGCCAGTGGAAATTGGGCTGCAGAGTACCTTAAGCAGTTTTAAAAAATCCCACCCAAATTGCACTTGCAATCTCTGGAGGATGTTTGCTTTTCCGTTACTAGGAGCAACATGTTTTATGTACCTAGAACTGACTCGTCCAAAAATGTCATTTCAGCAAGTGCAGCAATTTTTTTTCACATCTCATTTTTCTTATGGGCCTAATTTCTTTCACCTCTGTGGCCTGCTGAAGCCTTCATAATTGGGAATCTCCCAATGTACCGATGCAATTGTGATGATCTAGACTTCCTCCAGCAAAGGAGGATGTAGAAGTCTATTTTTTTTATTTATTCCATTACTTTTCTGAGTGTTTCAAACATTCACAGAGCTTTAAGACCAGGAGGGGCCATCACGACTGCGTAAAGACAGGCTGCAAAATTTCCTCCAGTTCAGCACTGCCATTTGTCATTGAGCAAGGCTGAGGAAACCAAACTGTGCATATCTATTTGACAGACAACCCAGTCTGATTTGAAGGCACTGATGGATGGAGAATTATTTGCAATGGCAGGTTACAGGCTGAGGGTAGTGACTTTCTCAACCACAGTGCCTTGCTCCATAAC
>VZTA01027060.1:0-51411 GCA_013398855.1 Mohoua ochrocephala
CTTCCCAGCTCACTGCAACACTGCTCAGCCTCCTGGCAGTCACCTCGATCCAAGACCTTTCCAAAGCAGCAGATGTTGCAGGGATCTCTGTAATGCTGGGATCTGGGATCAATCATCCTGAACAAGTACAAGGTCAGAGAATAGTTTAGGCACACAGAGTCTTCTGAAAGATGAATGAAGACTCTCTGTAACTTACTTCTTCCTAAAGGGGAATATAATGCAGATTTTAAGAGCCAGCCTTTAAGCTCCCATATTGCTGCGCGTGTAAGGAGAGAAGATATGCTCTGAAGGAAACCTCAAGGTCATGGAGTATTCTGCTTTCCTGTGGAAGCACCTCCAGCAGGACAGAGACATGAGCTTGTCATCTCATTCTGTAGCTGATTCACATCTAATACACAACTTTATTCTATTTTTTTTTTAACTGCTGTCCATCTTTTTATTTTATAGCAGTCTGTCAGCTGAAAACTAGCTGGATGTTCATACAAAAAGTCACCACATAAATATTAACATTTCCCTATTTATAGATGGCTCAACTAAAACAATTTCTGGAGTTTGTAGGCAGCAACAGTGCTGGTAGTCTTGCCTCAGCACTGAACTAGACTTCATCACAATTTCTGGACCATGTGTTTTTATTTCTGATCTCTGTACCTGCACTTTTTAGCACATGCACCGCCCTAGTCTTGTAACAGCAGCTTAACAAGAAGTCATCATGGTGGACAAACGTTAGGATTTAAAATGAAAAACTGAAAAGAAGGTAGGCCCTGCTTGCAGAAGGGTTTCATTTTGGCATAGTATTTGCTCCCATGAATATAGAATAATAGTTTTAGAGGGGCTTTTTTGTTCAAATATTTAGGAATTTGCCTGACATTCACTGAAAGCTTAGCAGCCTTAGCTACATGCAGAAGGACTGATAATTTAAAGACTGTTTTACTTTCATACAATAGAGTTAATTCAAAGAGTTTTATCAAAATTCTCACCTGCTAAATTTGACTTTGAGGTTATTTTAATTATACCAGGACCTTCTAACTTGTTAAAAAAGTCAGTGAGATGCCAAACTTCAATCAGAAATTCAGGACAATTGGTACAGACACCAAGGCAGAAGAAGAGGGCCAATCAGAAGATTGTACTTAATGAGATTTCCACAAGACATCTGAAAAGCTGACCTTTGCCAAGTGCTTCTTTTATCAAGTATCGCCAGAAACATGTTACTTCTTTAGGTTATGTATCTGCAGTAGAGTCTATCAGCTAAAATCATGCAAGTTGTAATTCTGCTGAAGCCAGTGCACTCTGGGGAGGACAATTTTAGCTACAAATGAATACGGTCATTTACAGTTGAGATAAGGGAAAGCAAGTTACTGCTACTTCAGTAAAATACATCCACTTATAATAATAGAGATGTTCAGACTTTGAAAATGTGTTCCTTAAAATGATGGTAACTACAATACATTTGATAAGTTTGTGTCCTGTTTTGAACACGGTGTTGTCATCACCTAAACATGTTTAGTTGAATTAAACTAAGCTCAGTTATTGCAGAGAGGGTTGGTACAGCAAAGCTCAGCAGATTTGCTTTCAAGAGGCTCAGCAGATGAATGCTCAAATTTGGGATTTTAGTCAGGACCTAAGATACAGTACGAAAGGGTTTTTTCCTCTTGCAGTTCAATCCACTTCAGGGAAGAGACATCTTTTTCCCTTTCAAAAATGTGGGATTCTCAGGACACTAAACACCAGGACTGTGCTGTAGTAGGATCAATTAAAATCTATTAGAATCTATTCCTGCTGACTATCACAACTATCACACCACCACCTTTCCCACCAGAAAATTGCCAAATATCCCTTATTCTCAGTCAAAGCTTAAACACTTAGTACCTGCAAATTAAGGTTAGAATTCAACTGACCAAGGATAGACATCTTGAACCAATCACTCCAAGTTTCTCTTTGCAGTAATAGAGAGAAGCAGACGCTCGTAAGGTGCGAGGCGTCTGGTGTAAATAGGCCAGCACAATCTCACCCCAGTATTTGCTTCACTCCTTTCCAATAAAGGGTGCCTGAAGTGCCAAAGAGTGCCTGTCTAGCACAGATTGCTTTTAGCTTAAGCAGATACATAAAAGGAGGTGAGAGGAATTCTACTAAAAGAAGCTGAAAAACTTAGAAAATCAAGGAGTTTCATTTTCCTTTATATAAACAGGTGCATGAAACTTTCTCACTTAGCAGGAGTTGGTGACATCAGGAAGAGCAGTAATTTACTAGAAATATAGGGAAGAAAAAGGGGGGGAAAAAAAGCCTTAATTCATAGGGCAGATTAACATATGCAAATACCTTTTGCAATGTCCCCAGTGCCGGGGAACAAGTAGCATGGTCTGTTCAAGAAACACTGGCAATCTTTAGTGAGCAGCAAATTCCATGGGTTGCTCTGTGTGTGCTTTAAGAGTCCTTGCTGCAGAGTTTTTGACAAGGTCTGTGCTGTTGTGAGCCTTGTCTACCATGACAGCTAAGGGCTATAATCCATGAAAATCAAAGCTTGCATGTAAATGTCCTGAAAGAGTGTGTTGGGTTTTATCTGAGCCTCTTGTTAGAAATTTTTCCCCTGGGGTCTTTCAGGTCCTTGGAAAGAAAGATCAGTATTTCTGTAGAGAAAAATACAAGGCAGCCGATTGAAAATATTACTTATTCTAAATACAGGATTTCTTGATGTGCCTCTCACACAGAGCAGCTTCCAAAGATTAATCTGCTAACAAAGTATTGTTTGACAAAGCAGGTTCCTTTGGAATCCCACTGCTGACATGCTGGAGATGATGGAGCATGAGACAGATGATAGCCTAGAAATGGAGTGGAAATACAATGCATTGTGGTTTTCCTATGAGTAAACAAAACTTAACACTGGAATTCTTTGCACAATTCTTTTCTCAAAAATCTATAAAACTCGTACTAAGCCTGTACACATTACAAGATTTTATTTTTCTGTTACTTGGATTTAATTGAGCTTCCACAAGGATGTCAAGGCCATGTGTTTCACCAGCAAGTTCATCCTATGTCAGATGTCAGGGTCATAAAAGACAGCTAGAATTTCTCAGCCAAGAAAAACATTCACAGACATTTTACATTGGCAAGACAACTTAACTTTTCTCTGTCTGCCTCTGAAAAACACGGCTGCTGGAAAATATTCTAACATATATTTCCTGGAAATGTTTCTTTCTTCTTTTCTTATGCTGAAAAGAAAATAACCCGAGGCAGACAGAAATTTCAACCAGCTGGTTAAGGTTAGCTTAGAAAGTAGAGAACAGTAGAGAAACAGGGCTTTGGAATGGAAATTTTGAGATGGTATTCATCGGACCTTCGTCTATCCCTGCGCCAAGCTGGAAATTTAGATTTAATTCTGTACTCATTGGGGGAGTTGGTGTTTACTTGGCCAGGCAAACAAAGGTCCAGTTCTCTGAAGTCTGTTTTGAGAATAGTATTTCCTTTACTTTGGAACAGGATTTGGTTTTAAATTATAAATATATATGCTTCTAAGCTGGACAAACACACACATCATGCCTTTTAGCTGTATCTAAAAGAGTAGATAGCAAGATAGCAAAAAATAAAATCACAAGATTGCCTGCTTAAATATGATTAAGGCAAATTGCATCAGTAAGCAGTTTACATTTTGTTATTGCAGCTCACAAAAAGGCAACCCTAAAACACAAAAATGCTGTGTTTATCAGGAGGAGATATTAAACCTATATTTGAACTTCATGTCTTCAGTTATCTTGGTCATTGCCTCAATGAAATGATTTCTAGAGTTCAGTAATTAGCAGTTATTGCACTGATTAATTGTAAAATAAGGAAGCAGCTGAGAAACCTGCTGTGGAACCAGGCTGGTATTTAAAATATTAGAAATGGACTATTTGGCAACAAGGCTGATTGCCAGATGCTGAGCTGCTGCTCAGAAGGATGGATTTTGAACTGACCCATAAGAAGAAAGGGCAAAAATTGACAGTTTTGCTGCTCTTGCTCGCCAGCACAAGCATGTTGCTGTTTCTGGTCCTTTTTCTTTCCTATCTCCCTCACTGCTTTGAGACACACAAACATAAGCCCCGACCTTCGACACTTGCAATTTATGTTTCAAAAAGATAAAACAGTTCCACGACTTGGAAGCTACAGACAGATGTCATAAATAGGCTCAGATTAGCTTAATTAATTGATGCACTGAGTAAGCTGTGAATGTATCCGAGGTACAAAAATGTGAATATGAAGGTCTGTATAGAATTATCCTGGAGAGGTTATTTGCTCCTAATTGTGTTACTGCAGCAGTGCCTCGAAACCCATCTCGTACTGAACAAAAATACAGTAATAAGTGGTCCATTTTCTAGAGAGCTTTCAGTATGAATAGGCAAAGTGAAGGCTTAGGGAAAAGTGGTTTTGAAAACACTTGTGGTCCTTCTTAGCCAGACAAATTGTAACAATTTAACTAAAGCCCTTCAGAAGCTGAAGTTATGCCAGGCAATTGAAGCCCACATAAGTAGGGATTTATTAGCTTTTATGTGTTGCCCATCAAATGCACCTTCAGTTGTAAACTTGCAGCCCTAAGATTGTTTCCACAGGCAGCTGTTTCATTCTATACATAACACATGTATGTTCCCGTATCCTTAGCTGTCCTTAGGGATTGACTCAAAGCAGGTTAACCAGGATGGCTCACAGCCCTTCAAAAGCAACCTCACTTTGGGCTAAAAAAAGCAGGCGGGCCAGCAGAGCCCTCTCTGGAACTGCAAGGTGTCATTCCAGCTTTTAATAACTTTTCCATCAAGAATGGCAGCTTTGTGCCTTCCCCCTCTTCTGTCCTTGTTGGAAAGCAGAGAGGAAAAAAATAAAACCAAACAAACCAAACTTCGCATGGATTTGAAGGAACCCTGTTGTTCTCCACATTTTTTCTGCAGGAGGAGAGCAAGGTAAAGTGAGAGTTTGTGTTTGGGGGTTTGGTGCCTTGCTGCTGCTGCTGCTGCTGCTGCTGCTGCCAGTTCCGCGTGGCTGAACTATTGTCACTCATGTTGCAAACACAGAGGGGTACAGCACAGCAGAAGCACAGAGGATACTCGTGCCTGTTTCAAACAAATCAGCCTTCTAACCTGAAGAATATTGAAAGAACATTTCTTGGTGTCTTAGATACTCCAGTGGTAGAAAGAAGTAGTGGCAAAATTTAACAGGTTATCCTACACAAAGTAAAGTCATAATTTTGTGGAACATAGGGGAGTATCCACGTTCCTGAGCTTATCTTAGGATCTAGCTAGGAAAAAATAAGGCATATAGAGGAAAACCTAAGCAAGTCGAGCTAACTTGAGGCTTTTTGTACTTTGAAGTGGCTAACTTGCCAACTCTTGTATCTCCCTCCTGTTTCCCCATGAGGCTCACACACAAAATGACTTGTGTTTAGTGACGGCTTTCATAGCTCAGTGTGCTACAAGCTCTGGTACAGCACAGCCCTCACTTATCCTCAGCTGAAGAAAGGCAGAGCTTGCAGCAGCAGCAAGTGAAACAAATCATTTTGTTGATGGAGGGAAGAGACTGAGCCCTCTGGCTCATCAGGGCCCAGAATCCATCACTAAATGGGAAGCTGTTGCTTTGTCACAGTTGTGCGATTACAGTCGCAGGTGACACTTTTGAGTCCCCAACAGCCACTCTGCTTTTCATTTCCCCCATTAAGACAAGGCTGCTGAGTTCAGTCTTTCACCATCCCAAGCCACGCCGTTTGTTTGTTGCGAGAACAAATCAATGAGGAAAAAGAAAACTTTTCTGCCTGGTTCTCCAGGGCTAGAGGAATTCTTTCAGTGAATTGACCATCCGTCAAAAGCTTTCCAGCTTGCATGCAAGAATCCCAGGGCACTAAAGAGAACGTTGTCCCTGCAAAGTTCTTTATCATTCACTGCTATGAACCCATAAGATCTTCCATGTCACTACACAGGAATTTTTCACTAAGGCCCAAAAAACATGCACTTTGTGACACCTCCTGAGTGCGGCCACACTGGAATAGTCCCGCTCAAAATATCTTAGGAGTTCCTGGGATGGAGGTTACATGTAGAGTCATCATGTTCAAACAGCAGTGGTGGATCCTTATCCATGAATTTGCTGTGATCTGTTTTCAATCTATTTTTATTGTTGGCTGTTTCAGCATCCTGTGGCGATCGGTGCTGCAGTTTTAATAATTTCATAGCCAGGGTCTCATGAATTCAGTGGTAGGGCGTGTGTGTTGTTATTAAAAACGTGCTTGTAGGTACCTTCCCTGCTTCCACTGAAACTTCTCTGTAATTTATCTTGCATAGCTAGAAGACAAATTTGCAACTTTGGGCCTCAGAAGCTGAATATGCATTATAGTGAGCTGAAAAAATACAGGAGAGGCTTTTGCTTGCACATTTCATCTCTCAACAGTTCTAAATTACTTACCTTCAAATGACTTACCTTCAAATAATCATTTTGCTAGTGGAAATTAAAATTCATAAACTTTCTCCAAGTTTAGGATTCTCCTCCCCAGTGATGAGCATCTGGGAAGAGCCAATATAGTCACAGCCCTGAAAATTATACGTAAAATGTGTATTTAAAATTTTAAACAAGTCTGGCACAACTGTATAAATTTTACTTAAGGTAATTTGAATTGTGAAAACTCTTGCTTGAACTGCCCTCGCAAAGGCATTTTAACACTGAAAAAAAAACCCCAGTGTATTTGGTTATACTTTAAAAGTAAGAAAAAAGAGCTTTCTTAAGAACGCTTTTAGAAATTTTAGGACCGGAACAGAAGACTAGCACTTACATGAATTCATTATCTGCTTCAAAACAAGTTATTCAGAAGCAATGGAACAGAAACAAATTAAAATGTCCCTTTAGATTTCACTCAGGAAATATATTCTTTTATAGGTCTTTGACTCCAACCTGCTGACAGCTAAAATTAACTCTGCATTACTGAAACAGACAATGCGCTGTCCTTATTTTATTCAGAGATAATACAGTAAATACTGATTAGATTTAACACATGAGGTTTAGAGTAGAAACATTTCTTTATTTGTATTAGTTTGTATTTGGGAATGATGTCTAGCTGCCCATTAGGCTTCACTATTTCCAAATTTTATTTAAAATCAACATGTCAGCTTTAATATGTTTTTGTTGTGGGTTTTTTTTTTTAGTGCTTCTATGTATATGCACTTACACAAATATTACTTTAAGTCACTAAAATTTAATAATAAACATTCTCTTTATCTCCTGCTGCCTGCCAGACAGCTTGCTTGTACAGAAAAAAAAAAATACATCCTATTTCGGATTAAATCTGTTATGTATTTTCAGGGAATGTAATAATCTTCATACAGTAGCAGAAAAATGATGACTTTATAGTGACATAAAATGTGTCCTTTTCCCAGGATTTTCAAGACTGCAATATGTAGGTCAATACAATCAAATCCCAACTACATAACGTGGCTCACAGTGACGAGAATGATGTAAAACCACCATATGCATTATAGGTAAGGTGGATGGCTTGGTGGCTTTTTTAAGCAATCCTGTCCCTTTTCACTTTTGGGAAGACAGCTTGGTCAGTGCACAAATTTTTAAGCCCCTGCTATGCCACACAGTCCACTTGTCCAACACCCCCGACCACCCCATTTATTTTAAAGGCTCTGATATATTTCTTAATTAAATCTTGACAGTGAAATCGTAGCTCATGAAAACAATCCACGGTGGTTTGCGAGCCAGTGTCTGTGCATATTAAACCAGCACTTGACCAAACTGGGTTTTTTACAGTTCAGTCAGGTATGCTTTGAAAGCATTATCAGGGATAAGTGGTGGGTATTTGAATAATAAGCACTCTGTGTCTGCCTCTGGGATGAAATACAAAGCTCCTCAGGCAGTCTGCAGGGCTGTAAAGCTCAGTCAGAATGTTTGGTATTTTGTTCTACTGCAAGCAGCCACAGTTTACTTAGACACTATTTTTCTGATCCTTTTTCCCTGGCAGCAGTGGTGCCTCATCAGCCCCTGTAGCCAGAGGTGTTATTATTCCCATTCTCTCTAACCCCTCTCTCTGACCTATGTTCACTCATCTGTTTGTTAGTCTTTCACTTATAAATAGACTTGAAATGTTACTGTGTGAATTCAAACTTATGTTAATAGGTAACACCACCCACTCCTACTAAATAGAAATACTATTTTTCACCATTTTACAAGCTTAGAGCCGTAATTAAGATAAATTTCAAGTACACTTTAAACATCTCAGTCCAAATGCATGCACATTTCAGAAGTGCTCTTATTGGTAACTTGGTGGTCATTATTTCCTTCTTGCAGTTACGGAGGTGAATTTTATTCCTGAAAAACAGAGTTGCTTTTCAAAGGGCAAAGTTAATCTCCCCATTTATTTGAAATCCTACTTTTCATTTGAAACAGTGACAGTTTTGACCTTGCTTGCTCTGTGGTGACTCTCTTACAAAACCGAACACACCAGTCAAAACAATGTTCAGCAGCATGTAAGAAGCCAAAGGGACTGGAAGCGTAGTACCTCAGTTAAAAATAGTCACCAGAGGCCAATGTGCAAATTAACATGGAAGCTACTCAAGGGAAACTGGGAATTCCCATTTTATTTTAAGATATTCCTATATACAGAGACGTATGTCAATTTCTACACAGAAGCAGATATGTAGAATTTAGTCTTCATTTAGAAAAGGAAAACATTAAAATTGTAGAACAGGCACCTGAAGCCACATAGAAATTGTCACTGTGCAGCACACCGGCAAAAAGAAGCCCAGCCACCAAACCAGCTGGTGTAGATGGTCTCAGGCTGCTCAGACCTGGCACCTTCTGGAGCAAACATAATTTGACAATAGCTCCTTTTTTTGAAAGAAATTCATGGAAAATTGCTGCGTGGCCAGGATGTTCCTGAAATGTCAGGAGAAAATGAGGTAGACCAGAAAAGTTCCTGCTGGAAATGCTCCCTGCTCTGCATTGGTACACTTATCCACATGCACTGGGACAATTTTCTGCCCTTTAGTTCTTATCATCCCTTCATTTGCAAGAGCCAAGAACAGGGATAAAGACTGTCAGTTTGAGCGTGCTCACAGGACAGCAGCTGGAATGAGACGATTCTCTAGAAAGACACAATTCATCACAGCAATTCATTTTACTCAGTTTCACGGTCAACGCAGGAAGCTGACCCCAAGTTTGAGCCCCAGACCAATCTCCAGTGTGCTTCCAGAGCCAGACTTAGCACCTGCCGGGCCCGTCCATTTGCCAGTTTTATATAGTGGGAAATGCTGCAGCCATGACCCACAGCAAAAGCAATATTTGATTTGAGCCTAGTCACCTCTCAGATATGCTCCCTCAGGCTGGCAGCCCTTGTGGCACCAGAACATAGTTATTATATATAATTCTTATCACATGGTTGCAGGTTTTTTTCAGGTAAAAGCTAAAAAAATGAAAACCCATGTCTTAGCCTAGCAGAGTAATATTTTCACCCTTGAATTACACATGGCTATGCTATGGCCTGAGGGAGTCAGAATTTGGATAAAAAGAATGTTCTTGGAGGGGGATAGATGTGGTGCTGCCCTGTGTCATTACTACTGCTTTGCAGCAGGCTCAGGCATAAAACCTCTAGGCTTTGGTGTTCAGGTTTGTCCTGTGGAATTTGGCTTGTTCTCTAAGAGAGCCAATTTTAGTGCATGAACAGTGTGGACAATAAAACTGGAGGCAAAAAGGCAACACAGTCAGAGTGCACGGGCAGCATCTCCTCAGGAAAATGAGGGAAAGAGGGAAGAGAGCTCGAGTGAAACCACAACAGGAGAGGACTCATGAGGCATAAGAGTTCACAATATCCCACAGCCTTTTCTAGCTCTCCTAGAGGAGAAATGGAGGTTGCTTTTACACATTGGGATCAAAATTTAAGAAAGGAACAAGAGGAAGCCTAGAGGAAGCCCTCTCCCCTGCATCTTATAGCTAGTGGTAGCAAAGCCATCCATCAGGTCTGTGGGTAAGACAGAATTAAATAGGAAAATTGTGTATCTCAGATGAATTTCTATAATTTTAAAATATTATCCTGGTAGTTAAATAAAAATAAAAGATATTCTTTCTGAATCAAATTAGTTTTTTCAGATTTTTCCAGGATTCTAAATAAGATAACAGTAAAGGTCATAAAATGATGTATTAATATTTATACATGTAAACTATAGGAAGGCTTTTAAGAAACACATTTTACATACAGTGCAGCCAAAATTTAAACGATAAGTTTCCTTAAATAAGTGTAACTGTAAGAGATGGTGTTCAAGGAGTTTAGACAAATTATCAGACCGATATGTCTGGATGCAAAGTCATTAAAAATATCTTGAGAATGATCTCCAGATTAAAAGTGACATGCTGAAGGATGACTTAATTTATTCGCTGACATGGAGTAAAGTAGGTTTCTCTTGCCCAGAACTATAAAATAAATAACTGCAAACACCCATAAAGGTGTTTAAAAAATTCTAAAGGAAAAAACTATCAAACTGTAAAAACACAAAGGCTACATAAACAACATTTTTAGACGTATTTGGGAAGGTATTACTTTTACCCCACAGCGAGTTAGAAGTGCTCATGGTGTTTTTAAGTCATGTTCATCACTATAGATTTTTCCACAATCCAGTGAAGGCCTCTGCCCCAACCGCCATGGGCAGTGGCCCTCAGTTTTAGCGGTGCACAGCCCTTTGTTTTTACTCTACACCTCCTGGATATCAGCTTTTCACATCATCTTATCACTTCTGCAAATCAGAGATGGGCCCTTAAGTCAAGTGCTGGAGAACACGCAGAGGGACAAGAGCCTCACTTAAATGACTCTGACAAACTACAGAGAGCTTGTAACTGATATTAGAATAGAAAGAGGACTAAAACATTTTAAGATCCAGAGGCAAGTGTCTAATCCTGAAGTCTTTATTTTCTTTTCCCTTTCATTACCAATTCATCCTAAGGCACAAAATCAGCATGACAACTCTGTTTTGGTTTGGTTTTTTGCAAAGCTACAGGAAGTCAAAAATCACATTTAGAGTGGAAAACATGTGGATAGATTTAGGCATCGGCACCTGAATGAATTTCATGATGATTACATTCCTCTCTAAGGTATGAAGCAGCAATTCTATTTCCATTTTCACTCTTCTCTAGCAAACCTGGAGATCCAATAATGTCATACAACATATTGCAATGTGACAGCAGAGTGCTGATATGTCCTATACAGGCATTTGTCATTTTAGGTGTGGGATGGTTTTTCAACATATTCAACAACACTTTGAAATATTTGCCTAAATTAGATTTTTTTACCTTCTGTTGTGCAAATCTTGATTCTTTTCATCCATACAGGGACATTCAAGCTAAAAGGAGCTGTTATCAACACTAACAGAAATATTTTGTAGGAAATAGAAATCCCTATGAAACCGAGCAGGATGCAGAAGGAAGATACTATATTCTGTTGCATGGATGCCAGTTTGACCAGATGTTTATAATTAACTAAGGAGCAGCCAGACTGCTACAAATATTGTAGTGCTCCCTGCTCTATTCAGAAACATGCCCATTCAGAACTAGAATACCCTGTTCATCCATTCCTTTTGAACACAAGGGCTAACTAGTGCTACAGGAAACAGAACTGAAGGGATCCCCCCCCCCCAAAAAAAAAGACTTATAGACTCATGCTAAAGTTTATCTTATATTTGGAAGGCAGTAGTCTGCAACCCAGATAATGCTGTTATTTTCATGTCTTGCTCCCAGTGTTTCTAACAATGCTCAGGACACATTTTGAAGAAATACTAATCTAGGATATTATGCATGCACCACTTTTCCCTGCTCAAAGCTGCTGGAATAAATGCATTACTTCTACATATTTCCTGGTTAGTTGTTACAAGTGACTTCATAGCTTAGACATGACAACAGCTGGCAGAGAGAGGGAATGATTCCAAAAGTAATTTTGGAAGTGAAGAAATTGAAGAGTCTATTGTATATTTGATAACTATGGTCATTAAGTCAGAATTTAGTAAAATTAATTAGATTTTAATTTAGTAGAATCATCTATTAAACAAAGTTAAGTGCTTCCTTAACTTTTTGCATCGTTTACCTTTTGGTTTTTTCCTCAATGCATTGCCTTTAATCCTTGGTGTAGAACCAGCCTAATTGTTTATATTTAACTTACTTGAAATTTGCCATGACATGTAGAACTGAGAAAAGGTACTACTTAAAGACATTAGGCAATGAGCCTGACTTTTAAAACTTATATACTCCATTTTTTCCTTAGAATATTCCTTTTTATTTTCATTTTTAACCTTCCCTGAAGGTCTATGGTGTAAATATCTCCTGAGCTGCAAGTCCTCTTCTAGAGCAATGGTTCAAGCTCAGACAATTGCCTTTTTCTGGCAAAATGTGTTCTTGATTGTGGCACAACTCTGACAACTCAGCCCTAAATCAAGAACATCTGTGGGCAGACTGGAGGAACAGCCCATTTAAAAAGAGAGAGCCATTCAGTGTCCATAGTGAATTTCAAAGCACTACATTGAGTTAGGAATAATCACCTGTACAAAGCAGGGCTGGGAGGGACTCTGCAGAGATGGATTTAAGGGATCACAAGCTGGACACGAGTCAACAATTCCATGCTATTGGAGAGGGGAAAAAAAAAGAAAATATTACACTGTATTACATAAAATATTTACTGTATTACATAAACCATCACCCCAGACCACTCTGTTCATTTTTTACCACTTTAGGAGGGTCGTGCTGGAAAGCACATAGGAAAGAACAAGGAAAAAATTCAAAGAACTAGAAAATGTGGACTAAGAAGAAATATCAGAGATCAAGTTCTTTAGTCTATAAACAAGAGAAGCAGGGAGGAAGTGCATTTGAAAGCCTGAAGGCTGGTGCAGTGAGGGACAAAAACAGTCTCCATGCCCACCCAGAGCCCAGCGTGCCTGGCAACAAAGAGGGTTTAGCTCCAAATTCTGACTGCGTTGGGAGATGGTGCCTAGGAATTGTTTATTTCTATTGCTGAAGTGCCTTAAAGAAGAGAAACATAAATATTTGTCAGATGTGGTGAAACACTCGAGTGCAGTTCAAAACCAGTTTTCTAGCAGCTTATATTTCTGCCTTGCATATACTATTTTCACCAAGTGAGTTGTGCCTTCACAGAAGCTCATAATTGGGACTGGCATAACTGGGTGTTTGGCTAGTGTAAATAAAAGGCTTTAAGGGGCAATAAATCCTAGAATTTTATTTTTGTCAACAGCACAAAGAGTCTGGCAAAACACCAAAACCCAAACTTGCAGTCCTTGGAAGTCTATCATTGCTCATTTCTGGCAAACTCAGCAAATACTCAGACTTTCATATAAGCTTTCATTCAAGCTTTTATTTCAAAAATACTTATCAAGCATACTTACACCCTTATTTGTGTTTTACCTACTACATGTCTTCCTTTTGATCCCCTCTCCAACACTTCACATTCAACTCACTGTCTGGGGACAAAACATCCTCTGCAGCTTTTACCAAAGCTGAGGTACCTACGTGTCAGAAGAATGCTCATGCAGGAAGCAGGGGGTGCTTTACACTCAGGGCTGGTTATTGGGTTTCAAAGAACATAATTGCACACTCGGGAGGCAGTAACTTCTTAATTACAGTCCTCTGGGGAGTGGGAGGAATCAAAGCACTGGCATGTCTGAAAGGGACTTGACACAAGTAGCCAGAGCGGCCTAATCCCATCAGAGGAGAAAGCACTTGATCTGTGCTCCAGAAAGCACCCAGCCTTCTTCAGGCACTCTATAATTAAGTACTTAAAATTGCTCCCCTCAGTGCACTTCTCTGCTTCTGCTCTTCTATCAGCTTCATCACTGAAATCACCAGCCTGGTTAACCAGCCCTGATTTCTGCGTCCTGCCCCGTGCACGCTCCGGTTTCAGTGGCTGGGGGTGGGATGGTGGCTAAGGCACCGGGCTGGGGGTCAGCTCTCAGCTCCTGCATGGCCCATCTCACACACACTCTGAGTTTTGGGTGTCTATCATGAGGCACGTCAGCTGAATGCCCACGGGAATTCGGAATGCATGAAATTATCCTAGAAATGATCACTTTTTTAAAAGTTAGGGCCTGGACGTTGGAAAGAACTCATGATTGAGAACAGTGTTGAAGCACATGCTAGTTTTATTTATTTCAAAGTATCATCTGAGTTTAAAAAGAACTAAAACACATTGCTGGATCAGGACATGTGACAGACTAAAAAAAGGGAATATCCACACCACTTCTAAAGTGTGTCATTTAAAAAGGAATGCAATTATTCATTCTTCAACCAGCAGCCAACCTGCAGCTCGTGGCAGTTAGGAACGAGCACTTTCTCCAGGCATGCTTTTCCATGACTGTCCATGCATCCATTCCATGCACTTTCCTGCTAACTGTCTAGCCCTAGTGCCAAACGGAATCAGGATCTTGGAGTTGAAAGAGAAGACACTGATAAACCAAGGGTGGCTTTCCTTACAAAGCAGTGTGAAACAGGCACTTGTTTTAGGTGAGGAGGAGAGTGTTGCCCAGCCCTCCAACCACCACCAATCCAGAGACCACTTTATGAACCACTGTTTCAGGTCATTTTTCCTACAAAGCCCATATTTCACACTGGGAAATAATGTAAGAAACTTTCGGGGTTATTATTTGTAAATTATCTTTCTGGGAATGCAGAAAACCACCCAGCCCATGAAAACTAGGTACCATTAACACCACCAGAGATGTCCTCTGATGTGGGTAAATTCATCCACAGCTAAAACAGGGTGGAAGACAATGAAATTGCAAGCACTAACATCTCTTTATATAAAATGGGTAATTTTTTAATGCTACGACTGAGAAAGGAAAAAATGAATGAAAGAACCTTTTTTTAAAAAAATTATAACCTGAAGAAAACTAAACATTTTCAGATATTTTTACCAATCTTGAACTTTGGCACTAGAGAGACATACTCCACAGGGCTGGTTCCTCATTAATACAGCCACAGCACTGCAATCCATGAAGGGAGAAATGGGGGAGGAGGACTGTGCTAATTTAGCTCCGAGTTCCACAGAAGAGAATGTCACGCTCACTCCCCCTCAGCAGTGGGCTTTTCATATGGCTGCATCCAGGATGGCTGGTGGCTGAAAAGAGAAATTGCTACTGCTGAGAGAGAGCAAGCCAGTTACTCATCAGCCCAGTGCCTGTTTGCTGCTGTCCTTAATAGGAGTACACCTCTTGCCCTGTTAAAATACTGTCCCTCTTACCGAGTCCAGGTCTGGGCTGAGATAGAACAGAATGAGGCACGTGGATTTCATGTTGTGAGTTTTTGTTGAAGAGGTCTACCAAAGTGAAAGATCTCTGTGGTTTCTGAAAAACAGGTTTTGCTTAATAGCCCTTTATCCTTTAGTGAACAAAGGGAGTCAAATACGTGTTTTGCTGTGAATCCTGTAGGCAATACCAGCCAGATATATATTACATGTACTTATCCTGTGCAGCTTTCTCTACTGTAAGCTACAGCCTAAGATTATTCCTTTTCTATTTTCCCATCAGATAAAACAAAATAGTTGTTTTCATCTGTAAACCTTTACATGAACAACTTCTAATAGATCCACTCAAAACAATTAGGCAAAAAATAAACCCACCACGCTACTAGTGCACGACATCAGTTATCACATGGGTACCTGCATTTCTACTGAAAGATTTTTAGTAGTCTACACATTTGCTGGCAAAAAGAAGTTTAAAACCACTGCAGAAGCTGAATACACCCAAATAATATCTGCATGGTCAATAGCAGAAGACAGATAACCCCTGAGAGAGACTATGAAAATTAAAAGAAAAGAATATGCACAGAAGCATATCCATTGGGATCTTATTGTCTAAAATAAAGTGTCTAAAATAAAATAAAAAGGAGGTCTGATGAAAATACAGGAAAAATTGGGGAGTGTCAGATGTTAACAGGAAGAGTAACAAGGAAACCACACCATGGGCTAACTGGCCACAAGTTGCCCTATTTACAAATAATGGAACCTTAACAGAAGAGAATAGGCAGGAAGGCAAGCCAACATTTAATACCAAACAATTATTAATGCACTGACAGACTGAACAGACTGAACATTGCGTTAAGGCTCCATAATGAGGCTAACAGTCTGTGGAGATGGTTCAGTCGTAAGACTGTTCTCGGCTTAATGGGTGCCATAACCATTAAAGATGAAACACAATATTTGGAAGGCCGAACAGATACAAAGCAGAAGAACATCACAGCAAACAAACAAACAAAAAAGGTTGTGTTCCATTCAGGCTTGGCACTGCACAGCAGGATGAATAGAAAACACAGTACTAGTTTCTCTATATCTCCCACCTGTGTCACTTCTGAAAACTAAAGCTGAAGACACTCAAAAGCCAACCATAGCTTAGGGAGTAAGTCTTCCATGGTTCCCTCTATAGTTAATGGATAGAGAAATTTCCCCTGAAAGAATAAATCAGAGCAGAAACTTGCCTGAGATTTTTTGCATCCTCTAGGATAATAGATTAGAAGTTTCTAACGTGACTAGACAGAGCTTCAACACAAAGGGACCTGGCCATAAATTGGAGGAGTGAGCAAACAAACATCGTGAAGTTCAACACAGCCAAGTGCAAAGCTGTGCACGCAGGGAAGAAAAACCCCAGGCACCTGCAAGGGCAGGAAACCAAATGGGCTGATATTAGCCCTGCCAAAAGGGTCCTGAGGTTACCGTGGGTGCCAGATTAATATAAACCAACACTGCACTCGTGTCACAAATAAGGCAAATGACCTCATTAAAATCAGCATGTCCAGCAGATCGAGAGGTTATTATCCCGCTCCAGTCAGCACTGATCAGGCTACACTTGCAGTACTTCAGCCACTTCTGGGAAGAAGGGTGAGATCAAGATGGATGTGGAGAAAATGGAGACAGCCCAGTCTCTGAGATGGTCAGGGCTCAGGGCACATGGCTTGTGAGGAGAGGGTGAAGAACAGGGGTTGTGCCATCCTCAGAGAAGGGGTCCATCAGACTAAAGAAGGGATGATCTAATGCAACTGCTATTAGGGAGGTTAAAGACCACAAAGCCAAACTGGTTTTGAGAGTGGCAGGCAAAATAATGAAGGATGACAACATTCACAAACATTGCCTTGATGGGTTCAGGTTGGACACTAGGAAAAACTTCCTCGCTGGCAGGACAGGACAGTGCTGTTGTCCACAGAGCTTGTAACATCTCTGTTATTGGGGATTTTCAAAACTCCTAAATACAAAGCCATGGCTGACCAGCCTCCAGCTACAAAGAGGAGGCTGGATAGTGGATGAGGCAACTTCCAGCTGCCCTGTCCACAACCAAGACCTCTGTAGGGTCTGTAGGATCAGCCTTATACCTTGCAACAGGAAAAAGGAAGCCATTGAAAATAATGTGGCACAGAATACAGGTATTCATCAGCTACATTAGGAGTCTCTAGATAATAAGCAAGTTAATGGTGGCAGTAAATTTTAAGTTGGTTATTGCAGGCTGGGGAACAAACTAAGCTTGGGGGATGGTTAGCAAAATAGACCTACACATCATATGACTGGTAACTGTAGGTCTCGAGTCTTTGGCAGTATTTTTTTTTAATCGTTTTCAATGGTAGAGTATGAAATTTAAATGAGATCAGATTTTAACCAGTGCTGCGCTACTATAGGAGGTGGAAACTGCATATTTAGTAGGAAAGTAATCTGAATATGTGCCCAGAGTTCAAAATAAAAGGGGGGTGCTTGAGGTTTTTTGAAAACATTCTAAGGTTTATTTAGCAGAGTCCTCACAGTCCTCTCCCATATTTGTGGTGGGTTTTTTGTATTTATGCATTGCTTGAATAACACCAGATCCAGAAATGTTGCAAAACAGTAAGAAAAGGTATTTCCAGCTATTGTACTTAGCTTAAAGCATGAACTACAATAACTGACATCCCAAAGAGAGCTTGTTCCTCAGAAAGTTTTGGAATTTCAAGCGACTTACCCAGTATTCATTGCGTAAACATCCAAAATTGCCAAGGCTGATCTGAACAGAACTGCTTTGTGACTAACGCAACACTGACCACCCATGTCACATCGAGAGAATGACTGAAGCATGGTGCAAACCACAGATTAAATAGTACAGATCCCTCTCCTTGCTTCTATATCTCTCTTGGGACTAGTGTGGTGTGAAGATTTTATCAGGAAGACTGCAATAGCTCCAGAGGCAAAGGAAGGAATGAGCTATAAAGGCCATTACATACAAACTCTGCTAAAGCTCATTGTTAGCATCTCCAAAATGATCAGCCCTCATTTCTGAAATTCAGAGCCCCCCTTCTCCCCCAAGAGTACATTCTCCTAGGGTGAATCTCAGTAGCAGTGCTCCTGTTTTTAAGCACTGCAGGGTAGATGGCATTTCTGAATAACCTCTCAGGAGATCACAGCAGGGTAACTCCTGCCCTGTGTTTCTGACCTGTACAGCCACACAGAGTAAATGAAGTGGCAGTTGGTTGCTTGCTTGGATGTGCCAGTATGGGCAGTAATATGGGGATAAAATTGTTCTGTACTGACCAAATTAGAAATGAGTAGCTGAACGTACTTGAACTTATGCCAGTAGTCTTAGTAAGGTAGGGCAGAAACTGAGCAGTGACTTATGAGATCTGCCAACATCACCCAAGAGCTTGTTTTATAAATAATAGTTGATTGGCAGCAACTCAAAGAGTAAAAGACAGAAAGATTAATCCCCAGTTAAAGGACTTAGCAGCGTTGCTCCTTGTGGAAGAAAGGATAAATTACAAGTGATGAGGTGCCTCTGCAACACGCTGTCGGGAAGCACGTGGCTGTGGATGCTTTGGAGAGGAGAGTGCTCTGGAGTGAGAAAGGCAACTCACACATTTTCACTGGGATGGGCTGGGAGAGGGAAGTGAGGGGGCCGTTCAGCCAGAGGCACCGCACTGCACGGGAAGCAGCAGCACACAAACCCAGAAGGGCTTTCTGCTGAGCCAACATCAGAGTTTCTCACACTATAAGTGCAGGCAAGCACTATAAACAGTGAAAAAATGTCCACAAAATACATACTCTGGAGATCTGGCTCACACACATTAACATATAGAACATGCACCTTCCTAAATAACTTCATGAGGCTCGCCCAGAGCTGTAGCAAAATCCTGATTTTTTTATGGGGGGACCACTGTAGGGAGAAAGAACCAAAAGGCCTGCAAAGAGAGGTTTCTAGTGACTATGAAGTAAGCACTTCAAAAGAAAGAAATCAGATTTCTCCATCTGTTTTTACCTAGCGCACAGGAAACACGTTCTTAGGTAACGACCGAATGATCAGGAAAAATACCTTGACTGTTCTTCCTAGCCCTATGGCTGTCAGAGACAAAAATACTAATTTTGCCTTCACTAAATAAATCAGCACCTTAAATAATTCAATCAATTAACAAGACAAGCCTGTAGCTAAAGATATCACCATGAACAACGGGTAGTAAAAATTCGGAGAATTCTCTTTTATTCCCTCTGAAGGTCTCTGCTGTAAATGTCAGGTGGGAGGCATTATTGAATTATATGCAAATAGCTTTCCTCACTTAGGAAATGTGCAGATACAGATAATCAAATTCTAGCTATGGCCAGCCCACTTCAACACAGAGGGAAAGTCTCCCACAACAGGATCCCTCCAGCTGTAAATTTTTATACCCTGTGATGAACAACAGTGCTTTTTACCCAGAGATCCCACACTTGATCTGTCAGCATAACAGCTGGTGTTATTTCTGAAAGGCCTAACTGGCCTTTATGAAATTACACGGCCGTATTTCTGCTTATCAGTGATGAACTACCAAGGGCATTGCAAAGACCTAAGTCTTATTAAAGTCCTACAGTCTACCTACTGATTTACTGAGCACACAGGATCCCCAAGCAGCAGAGAGGTGTTGTTTGATGATAATTTTGCAGAAATCTGGCCCCTGCACAAGAGCAGAAGCTCTGCAGTAGTTTAGCAAAGCACACATAGCACAAGACCAATGGAGGATAAATAAACCACTGAGCTACCAGGCCATCTATTGCCCAAGAACCCAAACTAACAATCTTAAAATTACAAAATGTTTGGTTTTCTTTTTGTCATACCCTAAGGCAGAATTCAGCATTCACCTCACCCTGCTCACAACAAAACTCAGGTCAGCTCTCTTTTCCCTTCTTGTGCCTTCTCTACCTGTGAAATTAGGATGGGCCATAGACAATCTGGGCTCCAGATCTTGCAACAGATAGAAGATGAAGCCCTACCCGGTGCTAAAAGCATTTTGCATGCTGGAAGACTTGTACCTGCCAGCCTCTCGTGATCTCTTTCCTACCAGAACTAGAAGAAAGAGTTGTTGTGACACCAAAGGAGAAAGGAGACGATTTTCTACGTTACATGCCTGCTTATCATTTCAATTTAGTTTCCTTTCAGGCTTTGTCACAACTTCGCCATTACTCTCTACAATTTTCTAGAATTGCCATAAAAGAGTCAAAAGTTGATGCTTTAAAAGAATATTTCGAGGTTGAAGCAATGTTCTAGAGCAAGACACTGCACCCTATAGTTCTTCTTTAGACACCTGCAGTCACCACTGACTCAATTTAAAGAGATGGTGAACTGGGCATAAGAGCCATCAGCTGCAGTGGTCAAATGGCCTTTTTACTCAGGGAGCTGCACTTGAAAGCAAAAAGGTACAGAAGGGCTGCACATCTACCTGTCCTTTTCCTTTTCTTCCAATTCATTGAAATGTAGCCCCTTTGGGGCTTGTCCTTTGCAAGGCAGATGGTATAAATCCATGCAGCAAGTAGCTACACTGTGCCTTTAATGGTAAAGTACAAATAATCACTCATTATCACAAGTATCATGAATTTCATGAATATCATTAAAACACTTTATCTGTGGACTAACAGATTAACAGAGATTTCAAGCAACCTCCTGTTCTGTTACTTTCTGGTATTTAAAAGTAAAGAATCTCCAGCTCATTTCTGTTAGAATCTCCCACTCAGTATTCCCTTAAGTCAGGGGCAATCCTCACAGGGGCATTTAGCCGGGGCAAAAGTATTCTTTTAAGACAATAGATAATCCAGAAAGAGATGGAGATTTCCTCCATGGAAACACAGAGGGAAGAAACTGTGAAGTTATTTTGTGAAAGCAGTTTGTTTCATTTGTATTGAACATGAAATTAAATGCTCCAAGCAGCACTGAAAACAGTAATTATCTTCACATATCAGTGACATTTTTCACCACGGCATGCATGGTGTTGAGTCTTGAGCTACAGCAAAATAAAAAGCAGCCAGGGGACTGGCTGAGAGGGAAAGGGGAGGTGTTTCATTTGGTTGGGTTGGTTGGGTCTTTTTTTTAATAAATAAAAATGTCAAACTCCATCACCCGTCAGGTATTCTTGAACAGGAACTAATCTTTCTTGATGCCTTCTGGTTTGACTCAAGCAATTGAATTCAGAATGCCGATGCTCTTGCTGTAACCAGGCTGGTAGCAGAGCCTTCCAAACCCATCACCAAGACATTACAGTGATACTGCATCTGATTCTCACCTGAGGTTTTTGAGACACCACCCATTCCAACTGGAATATCGGTCTCTGTAAATTCAGACCTAGACACATCCACTTCAGGGACCGTGCCCTGCCCTCTGCACAGTCTGTGGCACTCCCAGAAGAGAAATTTCTTACTGGAGGCCTAGGTTGTCAGAGAACAAAATAACATTTAATGAGTTGGGAATAAGAAATCTTGCAACATTATGTAAGTCTTGTTTAGGATCTTTTTCGTTCCAGTGACTTAGAGGCAGAGATATAAAGGTAACTGATTTACTTTAAAAAATTTAAAAATCTACCAGACTTTCCAGAACAGAGAAATTGGGCAACTTTTACTGCTCTTTATCCTTCATTTCCAAAGGTTTTACAAGCCAAAAGACTTCCTCCCCTCTAAGAGAAGACAGCTGTGTGCTTTACAAGACTCAATAGATTACCCTGCCATGTTTTCTAGGAGATCACAGTGGTTTCAGTGTATCAGGCTGTCCTCGGCTGACAGAAGGCCATAAATCTGCTCTAGATTTACTGCCTCTCCCTCCGGGGAGGGGAGAAATCACCACAAGAAGAAAAGGTTCGAGCACATAAAGGGGAAAATCTGTCCAAGGAGGTTCAAGTTTTTTCAATATTCAGGACAGTATGGGAAGGGAGGGATCCCTGTGGAGCTCACAGTATAGGCTGTGGATTGCAGGAAGGACATGCTTGCAGCACCTCTTCAGCAAAATCCTTGTTGTTTCCAATGGCTTGGTTCCTAAGGGCAGTGCCATGAGTGAGACAGCCTCATGCCGTGGTGCACTTCCAAGAGAGGCTGCATTTATTTTGTCCGTAGGTGGACAGTACTGCTGCCAGATCCACACACTCGGTGGCAGAACTTTCATCCATTTCTACAGAATGGAACGAAATGCATGTTTTTAAAGAGAAAAAAAGTCACACACAGCATGGGTAGAATACATCCCGTTTCTGGTTGTGAAAGCAGAGAAGTAGAAAGAAGATGCAGGATCGTTGACAATAGGTCGCCATTCATCAAAGCACAAATGCTTACAGACTGAATGTAATACTTTAAAAATGCTAGCACATCATGTAAATTGAGCTGCAGCACTAAGACCCCTCAAATTTGAAGCCTCGCAGTAGGCTGTTTCAGGATGGACAACGTGGTTATTTCAAGCAATTGAATCCTGCTAAGATTAACGATATTCAATAAACCAGAGGTGGAACAGCAAGAACAGGATCCGTTCTGATGTTGAGAAAATAGGTTTGCAAACTCTTATACAATGATGAATAAAAGCACTGCTCCAGGAACAGAGCTGTCTGTAAGTCTAATGCTGAACGAGTACACGATGCTCTCAGCAGACAGCACATATTTGTTTACAGTAGCTGCAAGAAACAGAGTACTGAACCTCAACGTGACTTCAGGCTCCTGGCAATTGGTAGTGCCAAATTAAGTTTGTCCTATAATGAACGAGATCTTGGCAAGTTCCCCAAGACACAAAGTGCTGAGCAATGGTGTCCCTTCAGAGGTCATGACCACAGCCCTCAACCAGAGATCTGCACCTCAAATCCCCTTGGATCCCAGTCACTTTGGGACTCCCATGTCCCCTGGGTTCCCGGTACAGCGTCTGTAGCCCATGGGGTGATGCTCATTTCTGCTCAGTCAGTTCCAGCACAGGAGAATCATTAACTATTCTGCCTGCCCCCTTAGGACTTGAGCAGGCTCTCCTTGCACCTTTGCTGCACAGCAAGAATCAATAACAAGCAGAGCAGAGCCAGAGTGAACCGAAACCCTGCCAGCAGGACCTGTGGGAGGCACTGAGTCTGAGATAAAGGTGGTGATGCTCACCTGCTGGATCCACAGAGGCCTTGGAGCAAGACAGGAGCACTGTGCCCTGAGGGTGGACTGGGTGCTGTCTTGCTAAGCTCTTTCTTCCCCATTAGAGTAGCTGTGAATATTTTGGCAATTTATAGTGTTGGGTCGACTCCATGGAAAGGAAAAGGGAACACTAAATCTCTGAACTTGACTCTCACGTAGACTTAGTCTTCCCATTAATTAATAAATTAGCCTGCAGCTACCCTACCCTCAGTTTTTAAGACGTGATGGGCCAGAGAGGCCCCTTTAAACTAGAAGGGCATCACAGGAAAAGAAAAGCAGCAACCCTCCAACTGCAGTTTTTAGTAAGCACTCTGTCTGTAGGTTACATAACACATTCACCTAGACAGACACATTTTACAGCTAATTACTACAGGCAAGTCTTTATGCATACCCAAATTTAACTATCAGAAAAGGAAAGCAGCAAGTCTCTTTAAAAAAAGTTAAATCAGTCTCTGTTTTTAAATTACTATAAGGCTGTTTAAGGATGCTGTTCCAGTCCAGAAAGCTCTGGGGGAAAAAAAATGAACTGGCCCTATCTTCATTTGTAACAGAGTCTAGTCTTCCATAAAAGGATTTGCTCACAAAAAAATTTTAATTTTCATATCTTTTTCATCTCCAAATGAAAGAAACAAGCTCTTACAAGCATGACACCTGGCCACCAAAATTTTGTAAACAGCATGAGTTACTAAACGCATCCAGGAATTGCCTCTTACATCTGCAAAACAATTTTAGAGCCTTCATTTTCTTACGCGTTTTTTCCATTGGATGTTTGGTACAGGTCATTCTTCCTCCCCTGGGGCAGCTCATCTTTGACTGCTCTGATGAGTAACTCCTGCCCAAAGGAGTTTGCTTTCAACTGAGCTCTGCAGTACAAGTGATAACCAAAGTGACAACAAAGTGATAACCAAAAAAGCGGACCAGAAGCTCATACTACATGGTCGGTGCTCTCCCCCCAGCTGCTGTTACCTCCTGCCCTATCTGAGCACACAACTGGGATAGGGAGTGTTGGCCACAAAAAGAACTAAGAAGCCTCTTCCTTGCTAACTGACCTTTCATACTACACTCTCTAGCTGTATTCATGATGGTTTGGATATCCTAAACTATTTACAGCTGAAAATTATTTCTTATGGAGCACTTAATTCTTATGGAGTATACTGTTTCAAACTGCCAAAACTGTCTTCTGAAACAAATTTTTTTGCGTAGCTTTATAGTCTGGTACTGTAAATCAAGGTAGTTGCCAGTTCTGATCTATCAAAACAGTCCTCAAAGATGCAAGCTAATTTCTTTCTGGAAAACATATGCTGTTCTGTGTTTACAGCAAAACCAAACTGCAGTTACATTCACTTTGCAGACCGTGTGTAACAGCTGATGCCCAGCTCAGTCACATTCCCCTAAGTAAAAGCAAATCTTACAGCATCTGATCTATAAGGGAACACAAGGACATATTTCCCTTTACGTTACTCTGAGATATTTAAACCCGTGGAAAGCTGTTTGTGACAGCTGTCAATGGCTTCCTGGAATTGGCACCCATTGTATTGAGCAGAGAACAGCATTTCTATGGCAACTGTCTCATCACATTTCAAAAAATGGACGAACAAGAAGCATTCATCACCTTCTACATTTTCTCTTTTCTCAACAGCACCTTGTCTTTCCATTCTCCCAGCTCTTTAGGGCCAAGATAGGAAGAGAACACGTTTCAGTCAAGCTCTACAGAAGTTTCTGGCTGCTTGGCCATTTGGTCATTAAAGCTCTGAACTGATGCTTCCAAGACATCTATGTTATTATTCCTGCCTCCCCTACTGGCCCACAGCAAGGCATAGCCAGCTATAATTTTAAGTATCCCCATTTTCCTAGGACATGAGGCTGCCAAGGATGTCCAGTTTATCTCTGCCAGAGGTAAACACAGCCAGTGCCACCCCGGGCTGGCTGCTACCGCCAGCTGCATGGAGGGAGGAAGGCTGTGGTTCATCAGCTTTTTCCCCCCAGAGGCCTCCAGAAAGGCATCACTCGTGCTTGTTCTGCTCTTCTAAACGCTCCTCTGTAATGCAGCCCGTGTAACACTGAAGAAATTGCTGCATGAGAGGAGCAGTCTGACAAGCAAGAGGGGCTGGGGAAGAAATACACGACAGCGGCATCCCCGGGGAGACTGGCCCTTGTGCTGCGTATTTGCACCCGTGCTTGCTGAGACTGCAGTGATCTGAATGCAAGGCAAAGCTGCTCGGATTTTAGAGTTTCTGAGGTAATGGTTATTTTTAACAAGTACTTCTCTGAAGTAGGAAGAGACCTGGAAATCTATCTTCTTTTTTTTTTTTCTTTTCTTCCCAAAATGGCCACTTCAGTATCCCCAGAGAGAGAAAAGTATTTAAAGCATCACGTGCATATACTCCATTCCCCTTTGAAAAGGACTATAAACAGCTACATCTCATTCTGCAGCTCAAACTGGCTATCACGGAAAAGACAGGCAAACAGCATGATTCAACCATTCTTACTTTCAAGGTCTCTTTTGAAAGATGTTCAAACTTATACCATTTTCAAGACTGAAAGCTGTCAGTCACAACCCCCACATTTCTTTATGCTCTGTTCAAAACACAAGCTATGTGACTTCTTCTGTTCAGGAACTTCTACAAATTATTTCAAAGAATGAGTAAGTTCTGTCTCATTTCACTCCTCTTTTGTTCAAGTTCTGAATAGCATCGGTGTGCTCAGACTTAGAAACGCTGCACCGACCTGCTCTAAACATGGACATGCATCGGAATGGATTTTGTGTTTCCAAACTTGCTGTGTACCACATGAACTCTATTAACAGCTTTGCATATTGTATTTGTGCTTGACTTACTTGGCTTACTACTACTTACATGAAAATGTCATTTAAAAAATAGTTGTTTTAAACATTTCCATTAGATATCTAATAGATCGCCTAAACCATTAGTGTCCAGAAAGTTTAAAAAAATCATCAAGCCAGTAAAACATGCTTCCTTAGCAAATTTCTCTCTTTATTTGTCCTTAAGGATCACTGACTTTGTATATATGCACACAAAATCTTTCAAATAATCTCATTTTTCTCAATCATTTAGCATTAGCTGTATACAAGGTTATATTCATTATATCAATGAAATTGTTCATCCTTTAGTACTTCCCACAAAAATTAAAGCAGTAAGTCTTGTAATTGCTGCTCTAAAAATAGCTACATATTTATCACCGAAAAAAAGGCATTACTAAGAAAATGCATAACACATTTATTGTTGAGCTGTTGCTGCTTCATGCTGCAGCATTATGCTAATCAGCTTTCTTGTACAAATGAGGTTTATAGGATTTGAAATAGAATAAGATAACTGGAGAATTGATATTCTATTAATGAAACAATGCCATTATTGCAGAACTAACATGATTATTGCAGAACCCGTAGCTCATCTATGCTGCACTGTGGTATCCCAGATGGAATTCTAGAGGATTGGACTGTTCTCTAAGGAAAAGAATGTCTGGAGAGGGCCTTCATCATCCTATAATTCTTAAAATCAGCAGGGAATTCACATGAAGTTCATATGACAAGATTTTATGCATATATATATTCCTATATTTATATAAATATATATAGAAAGTAAGGAAAATTAACATCAATATTCCAGTGTTGTTTGAGAGCACCCACTTAACTTTTGGCTCCTGAGGGCAGGCAATTCTGTGAGCATTTTGAAGGAACTAACCAGTTTTAGGAAGGCCAAGCAGAGGCTGGTGCTTAGGTACAGCAAGGTGGGCAGTGATACTGTAAAAAGTGAAACTTCCTCTGTTTCTGGGTGCCCAGGTGTTAGAAATCCCTGCCAGCCATCCTTTCTAACCACAAAATAACTGCACAGTAACTCCCAAAGTTCTCCTTCCCCGTAATACAATGCTGTCATTGCGATGCAGGAACTTGAGGATGTATGGAGCAGCAATTTGAGGACTCTTATTAGATAGGAACATTCATTTCATTACTTGATAACTAAGAAAAGTCTTCTGCTTACCAATACTATCAAAAGTGCTATGATGCAGGAAATATTTATGTCTCTCCTACTAAACCAATGCTTCCTACTAGCCTAGTGCTTATAACCTTTAAATCCCAAACTGCAGGTCAAAGGAATGAGCAGAAAAATTGCAGTAAATTGTCAGGCAGCACAACTGAATGAACAAGACAACACTAATCTGATGATGAGGGGGTAAAAATTTGATAAGCCTTTCAGAACAGATGTTTCTTCAACAATCCCCTGTTATGCTGGTAAAAGAGTTAATGTAATTTTGAACCTGGCAAGAAACCTCAAGCAACTCAATTGGACATTTCCTGCAGTGAAGTTTATAAAGTACTTCTGCCTGAACTGAGGAATAAACTTACGTAGGATGTTGCTTGACTTAATAAATTTTACACTGATGTAAGAAAATTAGTCTTAACTGAAACTACGAGGAAGCCGGTCCAGCAGCATTCATTACCAAAAGTAACTTTCTGTAATTGTGCAATTACAAAAAATGCTAGGAACAAACAAGACTTCAAACACAGATTAAGTATCAAAGTCCCTTGAAGCCCATTGCAAGCACCAGCATATTGGATCAGCTAGGTCATAAAGAGAGTGCAAGACACCACGTCCCAGCTTCCCATGGCGGCACCACTCATCACTGCCAGTTTAAAATAATGGCCCAGAGGAGCTTTTCCAAGTTATTCACGGATCACTTAGGAGGAAGGATGTGAGAGCTATTGGAAATTACTCCCACTGGCATCGGTGCGGGAAGAGTGACGTAACCAAAACCCACATGGAGAGGATGGCTCCAAGCCTGCCTCATTAGGCTTCCCCAAAATGCTGTGGGCACAGCAGGTGGGGGCAGCAGGGCAAGAGGAACAGGGACCTCCTTGCTGCATCTCGCCTGGCCCAGGGCAGGCTGGAATCCATGAGCTTGGAACACCAAGCCATGGTGTCCAAGAGGACCGCGGAACAGCTGCTGGGAGGACATTCCCTACTCCCCTCCATTCCTGCCACCTTCTGCTTTGTCAAGGACCCACGGCATGCACTAAACTCTCAGAATTCCTACCAGCAATGCAGGAGGCAGGAAAGGGTGATTTTATGCAGGATTCACAGCCCTGGTATCGGGGGTCCCATCTTTGGCTCCAAGTGTCCCTTTCAGGCTGTGCTGTTTCCTCACAAAACCCTACAAGAACTTCTGTCACCACCTCCCCTCCCACCCACCAGCACTACTCAGAAAGATGCCTATTCCTCTTTTCTGGGGGGGTTGGTTTGGGATTTTTTAGTACGTATAAACATCCCTATATATCTATGTGTTTATAGACATTCTTCAATATTGTTCACACACAGCGTTTGCACACAGACACATTCTTCAAAACTACCAAGCGAATGCTTCACAGTTCAAGTTGTCTGCCTTCAAACGCCAGGGTCTCCCCAGTGATCCCAAATACCCACACATCTGCTGCAACTTCCTTTGAGAGACACTTCTTTCATCCTGGAGGAAATTTATTAAAATGACTTTTCATTTAGGACGCTTTCTAATTAAGTACCAATCTTTAAAGCTTCTGCCTCCTAAGGCTTATTGTTTTTTTGCACAAGACGAGAAGGCAGTCACAATTCATTGTCTTTATAGAGACACATATTGGTTAAAAAAAAAATATATATATATAGCAGCTTCCAGTTCCATGTCCTTGAAGTTAGAAGTGCTTTTATAGTTTAATATAGGGAAATAGCCAACTTTTGCTGAGCTAGACACAGGCCCTCAACGCATCCTAATGTCCATGGTACGTTTTAAAAATATATAAATTCTTTGAGATTATAATTACATTGTTGAAGACTCACTGATAGTTCTTTAGTTCCAAAAATTGGGCCATTACCTCACATCTTACATTTCCATATTCTCGTTTATGAGAAACTGATTATTGCCAATAAGATAAAATCCAAGTGGCACCATATACAATTTTCCAACTAGAAGAGAAAGGGAAAAGGAGAACTTTAATGCCAGAAGTATTACAGGAAAGCACCTATCTTATAAGAGTAACACAAACAGGCTGAAATGAGATGAAGCCTAAGTTCTCTTGCTTTTCCACCGAGTTGCCTCTTACAAGGGTGTAAAGGCAGCTGGTGAACCCCAATGGGACAGATTCCCCAGCAGAGGTCATCTCAATGTTGACATTACTACAAATGTCCTAAAAAGTGCTCCTTGCACGCCCTGCTCTGTTGGGCATCTTCACTGATGAACCACTGCAGCTCTGAAGTTTTCAGGTCATTTCTACAACCTTCTCTGGCCACTGTGTAACACTGCAATGGACACGATAAAAGTTCTGCTTGGAAATCTTATCTGTCAGCTTTCCACTATTGATATCTTGGGCAGGGTTCGTTTCTTTGAGCTCTAGAGGGCCACACTGCACACTTCTATATCTGAGTCAGTCTTCCCAGGCTCCCTTTACAATCAGTGGGGAGCAATAAGCACGTCCAGGCATAATTCACCTGACTCAACTGAGACAGCTTCTTCAGGCTGAGAATTAACTTTGCCCTAGACACGACTGCTTCTCTGCGTAGGGTGACAATTAGGGATTAGATGGCTGCATTTAGTCAGTTAAATCCCACCATTTGTGGTTTAAAATGTTATTTTGCCCCAGTACTTCCAATGTGGAGCATGACACACGGGTAGTGAAATCTCACACAGTCATAAGGGGAGCCTGTACACAATAACCTGCTGGAGAGTTTTCCCTCTAAAGAGCTGCTTTTCTTTTGAGAGTACAGACTCAACATTTCCCAGCAGAAGAAAATCATCACTTTGCTCTAATTAATGTAGCTGAACATGTGTACTAAAATGGGCTTCCTCCATTTTTCACCCTTATGTTCAGTGATTTGACAGAATACTTCATGCTCTTAGGTGCCTATTTCAATCCATAACACTCTCTGAATAGCACTTGTAGCTAATTGATTTGTCATAATTTACTTCCAGCTTGCTCTCTCATGCTCCAGCGTGGTACTTTTTTAATTTTGAACACAGCAGAAGGCCCTCCTGGGAGAAAAGCTTCTCTGAGCTTCCCCATGGGGCTTTCAAGCCACAGTTCACAGATGAAGGAGCAATGGGAGAACAAACACCACCTCCAGCCATGCTAGAGGTGCATGAGGCAGCTGTCACTCCCACACACCTCCTGAGAGAGTGCATTTCATCCTTTTGACCAGCACAGACAAGGAGACGGGGTGCTCCCTGAAGCTTGTACCTTTGGGATTTATAATATGGGTGGCTGCTAGGGCCATTCCTCTCCAGCTTATAAATGGCAGTTTCCCAGAGGGAACAGAGAGAGGTCCCTTTGGGAACTATTTGACCTTCCCAATTCCCAAGTCCAGTGTCAGCAGTGCAAAGACAGACCCGGACAGGTTTTATTTTGTCCATACACTCAAGCAAGGTACCACGGTGTAAGAAGGATCCACAGCTGATGTTCATTCTCCACTGCCAGGATCTTAGGCCTAGGGATACCTTTCTCCAACAGAAAAAATATGCTGTTACTTCTAATCCTTCATGTAGCTTCTGCTAAGAAACACAAGCTCAGTGTGCAGTGTGGGGGTAAAGCTCAGCCTAAGAGAGGAAGCTGGCAATGCTAAATGTGCTTGAAGGCAGTCTACCAACCACACGGATTGCTCCAACTTTCCTTCCTGAACTTCACATGCGCGCTTTGCTTCCTGAGGTGCCAAGTTCACTAAGGATAATGCCAGATCCCTTTGTGGCGAGGATAATCCAGCCCAGAACAACACTGGTGATGCCTCATCTGGTGCTGGGTCATCTGCCATCCTTGGCAGAAAAGTCTCTTTTCTGGTCCCACTGCTTTCAAACAGTAGCTCTTGCCAACAGCACTGGAATCAAATATGTGCCACAGTTTAACTTCAGCCATGTGAAATGGAAAAGGGATCAACTTTCAAGTTAAGCACCAAGGTAACTTGAGAAGGAGGAGATTGTGGCCCTTTGAAGCACAGTTATTTTCAGTCACACTCTGGTGTCTGGAAAAAAATATTTTCTTACTAGAGAATATAAGACTTGGAAAGAAATTCTGCAAAAAATATCTTTCACAGATACATCCGTGAGCTACACCTTTTTATGTAAGAGATTCTCAACCCATATCTCTGCCTTGGCTAGAAGAAAACCCAAGGGCCTTCTTCTGCCTTATTACCCTGAAGCACACAAAGAAGTACTTAGTCAAAGAATTTTTCCACTGGCTTTCCTTGGAGAGAAGTTTACAGCTGCTGGCCAGCTAAATTGTCCTTAAGTTATTTATACTCTGCTCTCTTCTTCACTAGCAACCAAGAAAATTACTGCAGCCTTATACAAGTCATGGTGAACATGTGGATTTGCCATGTCTGAATCCATCCTCTTAGAATTTTAAGGCACTTAGACGGCTTCTCCTGGGAGGAGGCACCTTTTGGCAGGGGGATTGTGATAGATCAATTAACGGGATCAATCAGCATGTGATTTCAGCTCACCCTGTGCATCCCAAAGTGCTTGCACCCTGGACTCCAGCTTGCACCTTCAAAATCCCTTCTACAGTACCACACCTGGGTGAAACCATAATTGCTTTATAAGATAAAAAACCCTATAAATGCAAAGTGCCACTGAAACCAGTATGTCATTCTTAATGGTAAGCTCCCTGTCTCAAACGGCTTCTCAGCATCCTAGACACCCATTACATTTCCACATGGCTCTCCAGGCTCGATAAATCACCCCGTGAAGTTCAAACAAGAGCTCACAATGTCCTCTGTAACCTTTCGGTGCTCTTAGGCTGGATTTCTACCTGACAGATCAGAAGCAGTGGACCCGAGAAGCAAATCTCCTCCTCATGAGATGCATCAGGAAGGATTGGCTGCTGGGTTCTCTGCTGCAGAACTAATGGACAGTGCTCACTGGTCAGACTACTTGCAGACTGGGAAATGTGACCAACTCGCTGCTGCCAAGGGGTATGGATTGGGAAAGGCAGCCAAATGGGAGCATTTGGTCAAATTGCACAGAAAGATATCCTAAAAGCTCTATGAAACAGGGGACTGAGCAGACTGACTTTAAGACACTTTTGCCACTAGAGCAAAAGGAAAGTAGTTATTCTACCTCTCCTGGGGCATTAAGTCATCCATTTTTTACATTTCTTTGCAGCTAAAGCAAAAAGGCAAAATCTTGTCTTTAACTGCACTAGTGTCTGTGTTTCTAGGTGATGAGAAAGGAAATGGGAGGCCAGGAAATGTGCAACTTCTCTCCCTACTCATAGACACTCTATTGCTAATATTATCAAACATCTGAATGGTTAATGGGGGAAAAAAAAAAAATCAATTAAGTGCCATGTGTTGCTGGCAATCCAGATGTCCAAACACATAAAAAATGGATAATTCAAATTATATGTATGTGAATTTTCCATTACCTCTCATTAATAGTGTCATAATTCTATGTGCTGAAAGAAGGGCTACATCTCCTTGATAGAGAAGGCTTATTTCATTAAATCCACATATACAGGTAGGAAAATTGCTGTGGTGCCTAGAGGAACAGGTGCATCATTAAGCCTAAGTATTGAAAATACAATTAAACAGACAAATACAGCTCCTGACACAGTGTTTGCAATATATTAGAGTAGGAAAATACTATTTAACTACACTTAATTCCTTTAAATCACTTCCATTTTAGATACTTAGCTATAACATTTCCTAAGGTTGCGACTCATTTGATTTAAATACCTAGGCAAGATGAAATGTTCTTTAAAGGTATACAGGAAGTCACCTAGATGTTGAAAGGCTTTCTCAAGAAATTGGTGCGTGAGGTCCTTTATCCAGTTTCATGGAGAACAGGAGATTTTTATGAGCTTTTCTCTAGTCATAAACAGAGCTTTAGGAAAAGCAAGCAGCTGAATCTATGACTTTTGGCTAAAGTCAATACATATAGGCAGTATGGTTGTTGTCTTTTCAAAAACTCTCCTATATATGACTACAGCATTAGCACCAAAAGCTTCTTTATAGCCAATAAAATATAATTTCTAACCACACAAAACCAGGTCCAGAAGGAGGCGTGTGGATTCCTCACTCCCTACCAACCAAATTGTCAATTCTCTAGAATCTGTAGCATGCGTACAGGAATAAAAATATCCTGCTTGAACAGGACACAGAATTTGAACATGCCTTTAATGTTCTGATCAAATGGCAGTAGAATTTTAAATGAAAGCAAAGGCTTGAAATGGCAAGAACTGCTCAGACTGACATTTTTATTGTAGTCAGAAGAAAGTTCCTGTGCTCATCAGTCTCTTGTTTTGATAGATAAATGATCCAAATAGGGGTCTCCCAGCAGTCCCAAGTAGCATTTGAGACATTCTTAAAGGCAGTTACTTTTTAGACTGCCTGCTCTGAGACCACACAGATAAATACTTAATAACACAGCTTATGAAAACTTTTCAAAGTCGATTGCCTTTCCTCTGACACACCTTTTTCTGGTTTTACATAACTGCTTTTAAAGTGCAAGTGCAGTAAACATCATCCATGGTGAACTGAGAATATAAAAAGACCTATTCCCACATATAAGCCATTGCAATCCATAACACCACTTTTATTAGCAACCTGCGATGCAGCCAACACATGGAGAGGAAGAAGCCTGAAAAAGTAACTGCTGTTTATTATTATTATTGGTCTTATGAGTGTCTCATACAGTTGCCCTCAAAAAACCAAATATTTGCTTCAGTTTCAGACTGGAAAATAACTTTGTCGTGCCAAAGAGTCAGGGAAATTAAGAGCCCCCTGCCACCAATCTCCTAAACGGATGTCTCTCCTCAGCAATTATTCTGCAGACTCCTGGTAGCACACTACTGTCACTGACGCAGCCCAGCTTCCTTCTCAGGCATACTTCTCACCCACACAAAAACTCAAGAAAGCACACTCCCAGCAGTTGAAAAAAAGGTCAAAAGCACCTCTTCCCTATTCTTACATGTGAGCAAAAGAAGAGCCACAAAGACACCAACTTCTTGTCATTCAAAGACAGCTCAATATCCTCCTTCTGGGTATTCTGTAACGACTATCATGGCGGTAAAAGATTAGGCTGAAAAAAATACATTATAAAGTAACAATCAAACAGTTCTTATCTTAAAACCTGTTAAAGCTTACCGACCTTAAGCCTTGATCTGGCAATTGTTCAGGCAGACGTAGAAAAACACGTATGAGACTGTCAGTGGCACAGGGCAAGGAGCCCCAGCTTCAGTGCATCTATTTTCCCAGTTGTAAAGAAATTACTGGGGGAAAAGGACTGATAAATAATTGCCTTGTGTTCGAAACACCTGATGAACAAATCCCCTTTTCGCTGCATTTCATTATGCAAACAGGAAGGGATGAGAGAAGAAGGAAGGAGGACCTGCTGTGTCCCTGAACACCTGATAGCAGCTCCCTGAGGCTTCAGCCATTCACTGTTTCAGAGACCCAAACTTCTCATCATCACTTGTCTTTGAAAAGGTTACCTCGAGCAATGTGCAAGCATTTGACCATGCTGACACCTGTAAATACTGAGCATTGTTATTTTTGAGTGGTCCTGCAGCGCAGCTTTCTGGGGGTCACTACTGGCGCTCCACACCACAGCATCTGAGCAACCTTTGATGAAATTAAATAGATGTGATTAAAGCAGCCCACAGCCAGACTGAAGGAAGAACCGGAAGCTGTAACAGATTATTTGAGCTGGATACTTTCTAGCCTAAGTGCATTTTACACCTTAATTCAATCTTTCCATCCCAGGACTGTCTGCAGAGCTGACAGTTTCCAGTTTTCACAAGTGCTGGATTGTCCATTTTACACACAGAGACACTGAAGTTATTCACTCACCAAGATCTCCTAGTACACCAGGAAGCACGACTTCCTAGCAGGCACCAAGGAACAGCAGGGATCCCACCACCCTGCTTGGCACCAGCTGCTGGACACTGCAGGGCACATGGGATCCTGGGCATGCCGGGTAGATACCGAGGTGGCAAGGAGGTGCCCTGGTACAGAATGGAGAAATCAGTTCAGAGAGGTGGGAAGGGGCCAGCACAGTTGCTTGATTTGTATTGGCCTTCCCCCACATCCAACAAGGACCTTTCTGAAACAGTTTTTGCACTAATCTCAACTCCCAACTGAATATCATCCTCTAGCATTTAAACAGATTCATCTGTTTCACAAGCCTGAAGAGGCACATTTTGACACAGTTCTCCAAATCAGGCAGAGGCAAACCAAAAAGGGCAGCCAAGTTCTCTGAGTTGGGTGGAGGCAGCTGCTTTTAACTGGGATTACCCACGCGGACAGCGGCTCCACCACTCCTGCTGCAACATCCACACAAAGAACATCATTCCTTCTTGCCACCCAACTCCAGCACTGCTCACTACAGGAAAAGTAATTATCTGTTAATCATCCCAGAAGTCAGAAGACAACATAAAAGCAGCAGTTATATAAAAAAAAAAAAAACCACAACAACAGACCATGTCAGGTACCCATTTATCTAAATTAAAATCTTTATCCATTTCAACGTAATAAGGAGCATAAACCTACTGATCCCATTAAATATAGCTGAAAAACATCTCACAGCAATGCTTTTCATCATAACAAAAGGTTAATCTAATGAGCCTGTGCCATATTTGATGTTTATAAGACGTAGTCAAATTTTATTTTGGGGGGTTGGTTTGTTGTGGTGGTTTTTCGTTGTTTTCTGTTTGGTTGGTTTTTTTCTTAGGCTTGGGGGTTTTTGCTTCTTTCTTCAGTGCTCTTCTGCACCTACTTTCCACAAAATATCTTATCTCCAACTGAGATAAGAGAAACCTTCATGGTATTTAAAGGTCTGCAGCATTTTTTCCACTACTAGCTGAAAATAATAGGGAAGCAAGGACTTCAGCACACTGGAGCATTTTCACCTCCTACAACACTACCTCAAATCACAAACTTTCTGGGAGCTCCTATACTCTTTGTTATAGGGATTTTTTTTTCAAACTAAAGTTTGAATTTGGACTTAGAATAGTTGATGAATAAATGGTTATGTCTTTGCAGTTTTCTTCCATGCAGTGCTGCCTATTGTCTAGTGACTAGAGAATATTGACAATCAACATTGTGGTCAAACCAGGTCATACTGCAGTAATCAAAACAAAATGTGTAAGTGTATAATACAGTGTTATTTCCTCACACAACAGATTCAAAGATTTTAGGATAAAGTTTGCTGCATGGCCTAAATTAGCACCTAATGTTTTTTGGGTTTTTTTATTAGGAGGCATTATCAGAAACAGACAATAAAGAAACTCAGGTAAACTCTTTGCAGGTGGAAAATACTGTAATTGCTTGCCTGGGTCTAAAACAATCCATTTGAATTATCAGAAAGGATAATCTTGCAATAGAGGTCAAGTAACAGCAGAGCCAGGAACTGCAGCTAATGGTGTTGGACCTTTTCAACCTCAAATCCCAGAGCTAAGCAAGTACAAATAGATGGAGCTTCCAAGTAAAAATACAATTTCTTCAGATGCTGGCAACCACGTTCATTTTTCCTGTTCCAACAGCTGGTGATCTGGCTATTTCTCTTCCATCTTATTTGAAGCCTTAGATACTGAGGTCAACTGATTAGAGAGAGCATCCTCCTAATGTGCACATATATAACTACCTTTGTCTTTCTAAGAAAGCCTCTAAATCTTGGGACTAGGAGGGGGAACGTTTGATTTGTATGAACTAATTACATCCCAAAGATCATGAATCAAGAAACGAAGAGGAAAAAGAATCACGGAACATAATGTCAGCATTTAGTGGCCAAAAATGGGAAATATTGAAATGAGGAAAAAACCCCTAAGGCTTTATACAGAAGTGGGCACTTGCCTGAATCTCTTCATTGCTCCTTTCCAGAAGAGTTAACATTATAACATTCTTCAGCTTCAAAGAGCAAAGAAGTATTTTGAACACTAAGGAAATGTGGTTTTCAACGATGACTTCTTAAAATAGCAAATACAGAAATGATAGGGAAAAATATGATGCAGTATACACATGTGCACCTACACAAGGGCAAACAGTGTAGAACCTGTACTGCAGTTCTCATTGCTTGTCAACAGTACATTGATGTTAAAATGCTAAGAACCTTTTTCCATAAATTTCAGTAGCTTCAAAGGTTAAAATTGAAAAAGCATTTTTGAGCAGACAGCTTTGAAGTTATAATTTGGTCTTTTCCAATCTCCTGGTAGAAAAATAGGTTTTCGTGTTATAGTCCATAGAGGAATCCTCCAGTTTCCCAATGTGACAGCTGGGCTGTAAGCAATCCAGGGAAAGGAATTCAGCATTGCCAACAGTGTTGCTCCCATACATAACAAACAAGCCAGCTCATGCAGAAGCAAGGGCTCACCTTTGATTTTTCCAGGCCTCTTCCAGTCTCTGAAGATCAGCACTTGAACCATTTGCCTCTGTCCTTTACTCTTGCTTTTTACCATGTTATTATGTGAAAGCACATCTTACCATCTTGGTCTCTCTCAGAAAGGACAGGGGCCATGGAAAGCCTGCAATTGCTGAGAAGCCACTGGAGGTTTTCTGAACTCTCCTGCAGCAGTTCAGAGCACTGATGTGCCTTCTGTGGATCTGGGCAATTAGACACAGTCTGTTTAATGCTTCTTTTCACCATCAAACTAATATTTCATGTTATCATGTGCAAGTACTGTCAAACAGCTTTTTTTAAACAGTCATTGTAAAATATACTGAAATACATTGCAAGTGTGCACCAAGTTTTCAAAGAAACATTCTTATCATAAAAAAAAACAAAGTTCATTTTCCCAGCATACAACTTAAGGAGAAATCAGCTGCTAGAATTATTTCCTCTTTATGTTATGATTACAATCTAAAAGTTAGATTTGCACAAGCCTCTTTTGAAACCGCATAGATTTTTCTTACTCAGGAAGCAAAGAGCTGAAGTGCTGCCTACAAGAATCCCTAGGACAAAGTTGTACCTAAATGTCTATACAGTGCTGAAGGCTGTAAATATAACAAAGTTATATTTTAAAAGATCTTAGAAAGCCAACATCGACAGACTCTCAAAGGAAAAAAACAAATCAACAACAGTAAAAAAAACTTTTGAAACTTTGGAAGTACTTCCTTAGGCTAGCATTCAAGATTCTTTAACTGCTTTATCAATGAGAAGTTTTGAGGATCAGCTGGAGTTGGGTGATCTTCTTAGACAATGATAATCTGTACTGAATTCCTGGGACAACTATAAGGTTGGTTTTCATAATTAATTCTGAGTCATCTGTTTAAATTTTAAGGAGCCATTCACAGTCATCTGTGCTGTATGTCAAGTGTCACAACTACATCTGAATTATGCAAAGGAAAAAAGTTGTGTGTGACAGTCTGTTATTTTCCTATCAGAAATGAAAATGAGTTCACAAAGCATTAGAGAGCTTAAGAGCTGATTTAGTAATCACAGCATCTACAACAAGAGACCTGGCAGATCCAGGAAGCTTCCTAAGGAAGATAAATCCTTGTTTCTGTGTTTGGACAGTTTTTACACTGTCCTGCTGCTACAAGCTTTCTGGAAAGTGTTGTACCCCTAAAAATATGCCCAAGGCTGAATGTTTCCAGGAATTATTCAGCAAGCTGTAACGGCAGCTGACCACAGAGACAGTCATCCTCTGCCAGAATAAGATCTCGGGAGGTTTTGCTAGGCTCCCAGTCCTGACCACGCACAAGCCATTTCCAGACCAGCTGCCAGTCTGGGCTGGTGGCAGCTGCTCCAGTTTGCCTTCCTCTCATCCTCGCTGCTGCAGACACTCGCTGAGCCAAGGAAACCTGCCAGAAATCCCAGAGATCCCACACGCTGACTTCCACTGCCCTGCGCGGATGTGCTACTTGATGCATCTTAGTTCTCCAAAGAAGTTGCTGCATTTGTATCATTTCAATGCAATTCAGCAGCAGTGTGGGATACAGAAACATGCAGATCCTAAGCAGGGGTTACTCCAGCACCCCTCCTTCCCAGCCATTCCACTTTCTTGCTCCTCACAACTTTTCCACATGATGTACTCTCCCCTATCTCCACAGCTCTCCTCACCACACACTTGATTTCCTGCAGGCTGTCCTGGGACCTACTCTGCCTCACACTGGTGCTTTTAAAGAGAATCACATTGCAGTGCAATAAGAAACTGAAGTAAAGAGAAAGGCATGCTCAAGAGCTGCAGAGTAGTTGGAAACTGTGAAAAAAAGGAGCCCAATCTGCACGAGAAGCTTTGCCAGCATAGCTACATCCCAGATCTCAAGACACAGATGGTTTAAACAGCCCTGGAACAAATGGGGTTTCTGCCATTAGCATTTATGCCAATTCACTGAGTGAACATAATTCTTCCAGCTAAAATATTCAGTTGTGTCAATGCTAGGATTTAAATCCCTAAAAAAATAAGTAAAACCAAACAAACAGAGAAAAAAAAAAAAAAAACAACAAAAAAACCACCACACAACTGGAAAAGCAAATCATGAAAGTAGCAAATGAAGACTTCCTGGCTATCCTGTGGTGCTCATGGAAAGTCTGATCAGTTACCTGCCCACATTAATGCCCACATTTCTCCTGCCTCCATGCAGGAGAAAGCAGGAACAATAATAGTTGTCTGTATTGTATTATCAACACTGTGGCACCCCATGCAGAGTACAGCAAAAATCATGTCCTCTTTAGTATAGACCTAAGTTTGAAGGCACAGGATCTGAATTTTAGAAAGCCCCCAACCTAAGTGTACAAGTCATCAAGGCAAGTGGAAGTCATCATGGCAAGGCAGGCTGACATCCTCTGGCAGAACAGCATTGTCTGAAAGGAAAAAACAAACATTCCTCCACAACAAAATCCTGCGCCGTGGATGCATCACTTTGAGAAAGCTTTCCACAAGTTCCTCCTGCTTTTCTGGCAGCTTTCCTCTCTGTCTTTCCCATGGAGACTTGGCAAAAAAAAGCATTTTGAGTTCTACTTCCTCTAAAAGGTTGATGCTCTTAATATCCCTCCCTCTTCCAGAATCATCAGCTTTAAGGACTGTTCTGTTTGTTTTGCTTGAAGTACTTCTTGGCCAGGGCTACAGGCACATCATTCAGGGGAAACAGCCTGCATTGTCTCAGTTAGTCCTGATAAAGGACATGTTAGAGAAGTGCTGTTTGAGGCAAACCCAGTGCAGAGTGTACATCTGACAGGGCTATGGATAATAAGATCAAGGGAAAAAGACCTTCAGCCTTCAAGATGATCAGGTGAGGACTAGAATAAAGACAAATGACACGGTGAAAAGTACAGAGAGAGACACTGGGAAATATGCAGTAAGACAAATATTATCTAAAATAGCATCAGTCTCCAAAAAGTAGTCAGAGGTGTGATTAAAGATTACGTGAATTTTGCCATATCTCCTAATTGTAAATGATGAGCCACAGACGTGTGCTGTTCTTGTGCCACAGAGAATTCCTGCTGCAGAGGAGGAGCACAGGCACACGTTGCCTTCACTCCTCTTCCACCGAACTCTTCTGAGACCAATTCTCCCTCAAAGCTGTCCTGGTGATCACACAGCTGAAAAATAAATCCCCAGCTGTTGGACCAGGGTATAGTTTGAAAATTATGTTTTCTTACAATATAGATTGAAATAGAGATCTTTTCCAGGCACACATTTGAAACTACTGATTGTTTTGTTACAGAACCTCCTTGCAAAAGCATTTCAGAGGGAGGCCTGTCAGTGGAGGAGGTTTGGGACTTACAGCTGCACGCACAAGTGTTTTCAGAGGGCTGTCAAAGAACACATGGCCTCAAAGCATAAGGATGAGTGGGAACTGGGAGAAACAAGGCTGCATTTTATGGCTGTTCAACCAAACTAAAACTGCCTCTCAACCTTCTCGCTCCAGCACTGCTTTGTGATTCCTATGGGTTTCTTACCTCAGAAGGCAGTGTTTTGGAACACAAGCAAAGCCATTCTGCCTTTTCAACCCTGTGTACAAATTTAGTTGATAACAATGAAAACAAGCCAATCCTGCCTAGTAAGAAACTAGTGGTGCAAATCAGATAAAAAAATGGGTGATCAGTCACTTCTTTGATTCATTGCCAATCCAAAAAAAGAAAAAAAAAAAAAAAAAAACCAAAAAAACCCCCTTTGAATAAAAACAAACAGGAACCTAGCTTTTTCTTCAACGGGACTAAAGTAAAAATTTTAAACATCTTTTCCTAATACATAAAAATTTTGGTTGAATGGAATGTTTTGGGCCATGTTAGATCCAAACTAAACAGAGGATGGATGCCAAAGAGTGGGGGTAGGAAGCGAGTGGCCCACTTATGATATGGAGGGTTCAAGTTCAGATCCCAACCACAAGTCCAAGGGGGTATGTGCCTCTAAGGACAGGGGGGTGACCACGTGGTTACGTGGGATTTTGTCTGTCTGGAACACTTGCCATCGTGATAGTGCCATTCTGCTCAGCGTGGAGCTCACACTGGGGGATGGGGTGCTCAGACTCTATTTCTCACAGGTATGTATTTATTTACACAGCTATGAACATCAGCAGCAGAAGAGATGGCAGAAAGCAGCTCCCATGGGCACTATTGTCCAGGACCTGATCCTCTGGGGCTTTTCCACAACAAATACAACAGAACAGACAGCAAGCCAGGCCATTATCCTGAGAGGTCTGGACCAGGGATTCAGGCCCGCCTCAAATAAGAGAGAAAACCAAATCCCTTCAGCTAGTGAATTATAGAAACAAATCACTGTCATCTCTTCTGGAGAATTATGAATGGAGGAATGAAATTTTCTCCTTCTCCAGCCAAAAATGATCAAATCATAACGGGTTCACTGTGTGACCACCCAAGAACTGAAGCTGGATTTGGGAGTCATGTGTTATATAAGCAAGTCCATCATCCTGTGTTCTTGTTGCTTCTCCCCTCCCTCCCAGAAGCTGGCTTGCCTCCTCCCCACACCCCTCAGCTAGATTAAAACAGATGGCAGAGGGACATGAAATAAAGAGCAAACACAGGCAAGTGACTAATTTTCCAAAAGGAGACAGAAAGCCAAACCCTTAACTTCAACGTTAGAAGCAGCAAGGAATGCATAATTACCCTCCGAACATCACATCCTTCCACATAAGCAGATGCAGTGGTTGCTACAGATCTGATGACAACAAGCAGGGGAGGGATCCTCCAGGCAGCCTTGACAAGCAGCCTGGGACTACACTGCAGTCCTAGAGACACGAGCAGAGAACGTGGCCGAGGAATCTCAGCCTAACCCCACCTGGGCAGCAGCCCAGCTCCCCAGACAGGTTTAGCTGAGTGCTCTGCTCATAGTTACCCAGCTGAGCTTAAAGCTCAAGTGGCACCTTCCCAGCTGCGGTGACACCTTTGAAATGCCAGAGACGAGGAGGAGCTGCCCAGTTTGGGCTTGAGGGGCCTGGTATTTTGCGGACAGGAGAACATGGAGTGCTTGGTAATGCTCATGAAGTAAAGAAGCAAGGGCCAAAGCCTCCTGGAGGGAGATGTGTCAGAGGAGTTTTTACAGTAGGATACATGAAGATGAGTTAATTACACCAGGGAGATGAGGACAGAGCTATTCCAGTGCGCACTGTCTTCATTCCAGTCCTGCTGGAGCTGGTGCTTGCATCTCTCTTGTCAGCATCCAGTGGCAGAGGGCAAATTCCCCTTCCCTGGCAGCTCGAGCAAGGCTTCAGACTTTGCATTTCAGCTGTTTCAGTGGAAGCACTACCTACCTTTGTTGGTTTTGCTCCAGGAGCAATAACATGACAGAGCAGACATTTGGGGTGGTCATTTTCAGGGCTAAGTCTATCAGACTTTGTCATTTTAGCCATTTGAGATTATTTCTGCTGGCTGAAGGAATTTAAAGAGACATCCAGGAAATCAAAGCAAGCATAATCTTTGTTGTGTCTGACACAAAGCATACTGCAACACATCATTTTGCCAACAGAAGGACTTTTAAGCCTGTAACACAGCTAAGAAAAGGAACCAAATCCAGGTTCAAGACACAGAAAGGGTCTTTCCTTTGCCATTCTGTAAGAAATCAGAGCACATGTGCTCAGACCTGGAGGTACCTATTCTCCAGGACTCAGATTTGTTTCCTTCATGTGTCATATTGATATTCAGGGCATGCTGAAAAGCATATTTATTTGCCCATGCTTCTCCTAAGGCATGCTTGGGAGACAGAATTCCACATTATCTTTACTTGATATTGGTTCAATTGATTTATCTGTAATTTTGCAGTTATTTGTCGTCTGTGTTTCTAGGTCTGTTGTGACCTTTTACAAGTGGAAATTATAAATAACTCCAGTTTGTGGAGACTCGTACGGCAAAACCTAAACAGCTTTTAAGATATCCCTCCAGCTGCCAATACATTTCAGGTCCAGAATGTACTCAGTCCCACGGACTGGACAGCATCACCCAAACAGAGAATCTTAAGCATTACTTCAGCATGCATATGCAAATATTTGCTGACAGATTAAGAACTGGAAATAACTCTGCCTCTGAGTTAAGTTGCAGATATGGGGGGGGGTAAAGAGGGAAAAAAAAGGTTTTAAGCATGCAGAAATGCAGACTGGGTAAGGAGAGTTGGCAACCTTGTAATTTCTGCTTCGCACTTCAGTCTGCTGACGGACATCTACTTTGCATTCCAGGGAAGGCAGGTTTGCTGCAGCAGCCTTCAGCTGGTAAGGAACTTCCCTTACAAACCTTCCCTGCCTCGTCCCAGGGATGCACTGTGGCTTTAGGAGCCTTAGCAAGAGTTACTGGGAGGAAAGAATTTAAGGACACCAAGAATCAAGTGAAAGTGTCTCTCTACCCTTCCTCCTCTTTTGGGACGCCAGGGTTCAAGCTCGAAGTTCATGTCTCCGATCAGATCCAAGTACAAGCTCATCTTCCTTAAATGGATTTTTTTAATCCAAAGGAGCAATATTTCCCTCTGCTCACACTTAATATGATGGATCAAGATAATTGTCATTAATACATCACATAGAGTTAGTATCTAAAGACACACAGTCACATTAGGAAGAATTTGTACAAGCTTATAAAGCCTCATAAAAAGTTTTAGATCCCAAGCAAGGCTGGTACTTATAACTACTTTATCCTATGGTTATTTTAGCCTTTCCTTCAGTAAGGATCTGGTTGGCCTATATGGGAATAGGTGATAAAAACAGAATAGCTGAAAACAAGTGTAGTCTTCCCCTTTCACCAGGAAAAGAAGTTTGTAGGATCAGTTTGCACAGAACAAGAAAGCTGGGCCTTTCCAGCTGGCTTGCAGGTCAGGGTGGCTGAGAGAGCAAGGGACTCCTGCTGGCAAGTGAAGTGTTTCATTTCAAAGCCAGCTGAAGCCCGGTGGAAGGTGGAAAAGCGGGAGCTTTCTCTGCCCCTGGCACAACTTTGTGTTCACTTAAAGCACAAAGGCTGCCTGCAGCAGTTCAAATACCCTAAATTCAATCCCTGGCTCATTTTGCTGTCTGATTACTGTTACTGTTTTTTAATTAAGACACATTTTGCTAATAACCAGATGGAAAAAAAACAAACACCTTCTCCCGCCCCTCCCAGTACACTCAGAAAACCTGTATTCGAAAGCCGTACTTAAACCCTAATCAGCAAGTTTTCTCCCTGCCAATGCTTAAAGCAATATTTAAAAGAAGAAACAGGCCCAAAAATCAAGAGCTGTACATTTCTAGTAGTTCAGTCAACCTTCAGAACCCCAAACAGCAGACTGATGATGCCCTTCCCAAAGGCATTCCCAGCCACATTTCTCCAGCATTAGGCACTTTTAATTATTTTCCAGGTTTTCAAAGGCAGAGTAGTACTGTTTTCCAAACCTGGAAGGGCAGACTAAGGCTGTTGAACAAGAGCAATTGTAATGCTATTTTGTAAATCTTAGTCACAAATGGGTGGTTATGGACTTAATAACACACACACATGCTCAGGAAAAACTGAACCACCAACAACATCCATTTTCTTTGAGTGGCCACTAGACAAATTTGACGTTTACTTTTGTGATAAGGCTGCACAGACATTTTCACCCATGTCTTCTAAACATGATCAGTAAGATGATATATGTGTGTTTACAGACAAGGAAGTACTTACATTCAGGTCATCCTAACAAGCCAAATCTAGAAGGGAAGGAAAAAAGATTTGTAGAAGTGGCTAATTCCTCAAAAATAATAATATTCCTGTGTCCAAGAGAAGAGTCATGATATCTTAGGTGAACAGCAGCTTCCTTTATTTACATAGCTCTTGCTCAACAATCATAAATAACAATAAATAAATAATGAATAAAGTACAAGACACCATTTTCACCCGTCTTAAGTTCAGGACAATGTAATGCAATCAAAATTTCATCTCTTTCCAGAGTTTTCCAACAACAGCTGAGTATTGAAAAGGTAATAATAAAAGACAACACTTCCATCTGCAGCAAGAGCAACTGCCGTGGAATTTGAGTTACCAGTGATAAGCTGATAGACTCTTCAAGAGGGGCACGGAGCTGCCAGCTCCACAAAAGTAGCCTTATAAACATCTGGACTGGAATAATTCTTCTGAAAATAGTTGCACGCTTAAAATAGTCACTGCTAGACCCATTCCACAAGAGATAAATCGCGCTACTAAGAGAAAGCAATACAAACAAACAAACTGCCACTGTGCTTCCTGCAAAGAGCCTCCAAATCTCAGCAGCACCAAGGAAACTGCTTATTCCCACACGCCAGTTTTACAAATCTACCCATACTATTCTCCTTACTCCAGGGTCTCCAACTGAAGAATCTTTCAAAAGCGATTAATCAGCTTTCATTAGCTCTAAATTGCTTTTTGCTTGCTTGCTCGCAATTAAGGACTAATATCCAAAGAGTTAGCAATTTATAAGGTGATTAACCATAATGAGTAACTGGTTTAAAGTATGATCAACTGCTGAATATCAGCAGATATTTCCGTTTTTCCCGATAAACTTTTTTCCCCCCATGCATTTGTACAAGCTTGCAAAAGATATATTTAGCAGAGGTTGAACATTCACCAGATAATAGTGTATGTGTCTATTCTTTCCCTAGAAGACGGCTAGCTATAGACAAAAATATCTGCAAACTAGCAATTAGTGCGGATTCAGAAGGTTTTAAGGTGACACTGACACAATGAAAGGTCTATTTTTATGTGTGTGAAGTATATTTCAGATTCAGAGAAAGGAACACAGACAGAAAGCACACACATGTTGTGATAAGCTCATGTACAGGACAAGAATCTGCTCAGCATGTGTAAATATCACCACATAAAGTAGATTTCCTCTTCTTGTGCTTCCATTCAATTAAATGTTGGTCAACCAGTGCTAAAAATGGTTTTGAGTAGGTCAGTATCATATTAGGTATTGCCCAGGTAAGAATATCAAACCAAGTTACTGAGCTGGGTCCAAGGTTATAAAGAGTAAATGAGATTCTTTTTCAGCCACTCCAGCATAATATCAAAAAGCTTTAGTTATGTTAACGAGACCAAATTTCTGAAAGAAAAATTATTAACTTATTTTACATATTTCCCTACATGTGGCATCCAATGGAACACAAGTGCAACTCACTCACTACACTCAAAAATCTGTCAGAGAAAACCCCACTCAGGTGTTCATCAAGTACATCTTGCCCAAGAAATTGCAGGTCAACACTCACAAGAGGAAGAAACCTGAACTCCTAAAAGGTAGAGCTTGTCACTCACAGTAAAAGCTGGAAACTCCAATTCAGCTGTACTCTGCAGGGTACTCAGAAACACTTCTTGATAAGAAAGTGATGCCTTGGGTTTTAACTTTTATATTTTTCAAATCCTGCCCTGCCCGGTGTGTAACTCTGGAGTTTCTTGTGGCCTGTCAGCTGCTGTTCTCATATGCTGGTCAGACACAACAAACCTCTGCAGGCTTCCACTCCAAGGACACCAGGCCCCAAATGTGTCAACTAAAAGCCTCTAAAGGGGGGCAAACTTGGGGTAATTCCATCATGAAACTGAGGTTATCATTGGAGAATTAACCCTGATATGCAAATGAACCAAACTTATAAAAGTGTGAAGAACCCATGATCCAGGGTCCATCTTGGGTGTAGCCTTTGACTGCCCAGGGTGTACCCTTGAAGGCCCTTCAAATAAATACCTCCTTTTATTCTCTTAATTCTTGTCTGGTCTCTGTGTTTTAGGTGGCCACTTAAGGCATCAAAAGTATCCCCAGAATACAACTAAGAACTTATTTCATCAGTATTTCCCTGCATTTTCCTTCCTGCAGAGCCATAGGAGGAGTTAGGCTGCTTCCATAGAGAGAGTCATTAGCAGAACAAGTGGCATCCAAGTTTTCTTCAGCAGAAACCACAGAATAGCAAAACTTGAGGGAAAGTAAACATGTTCTCAGGACTCTGTCCTATGTACAATACTTCAGTTAGAAAATAAGTGAACCATTTGAAGCTTTAAAACATATGTATCGGTTTCATTTTAGAGCTGTGTAAGAGGAAGCCCTAAAATGACACTTTCACCATGCAATTTTTTTCTTCTCCTGTTTTTACGGCAGTGTTTCACATTTCTATTTTCTCTTCGAAACTATGTCCCAGTTAAGAAATCCCATGTTTATCTAATACTCGAGGAATGAGTCACTTATTGATGGGGGAAAATATGGGTTTATATGGGAAAATAAGCATTATGCCTGCTGGATTAATGTTTTCGGGAGCCATTACATTGCTTAGTGGAGCAGACAGCACGAGCCTAAAAGCAGTATTAGAGCCTACTTTAGGATGAGGTTGTGCACATTTAACCAGTTTCAGGACTCCTCTACAAGGCATTCAGAGTGAGTATTTTTAGCTGGAGGGGAAGTAAGTATTTTTAGCCTCTCAAGGAACCAGGCTGGAAGTGCTGAAGAGCAGTGTCCTCTCGGGCTCCACAGCACAGTCCTCTCCCCTGCCATGCAAACCTGCCCTTCCCAACAGCACGGCCACAAAGAAAAAGGAGGCGCCTGTTCTGGAGGCAGAGCATCCCACATAGTGCTAGCCAGGAAAATCTGTTTGGAGCCAGAATGATCTCTAATGATAAGTATGAAGTTCTTGTAAGCTTGGGGCTGGCAGTCTTTCAAGATGACAAAAATCAAGGGTGTGCTATCTGAATGTTTTTACTTTTCCAACAGGTAACTGCTACGGGTAAAGATCATCTTTAAAGGGGAACATGGATTTAATAAACTCAACTGAACAAAACAGTACATCAGAAGAACCTTTCAAATGGGCAACATCCAAGATTCTCATTTCCATTACCCTGTCTGTGCTTGCTCTAATGACAACGGCCATCAATTCTCTCGTGATGACTGCAATAATTGTGACGAGAAAGCTCCACCACCCCGCCAACTATCTAATCTGCTCTCTTGCAGTGACTGACTTCCTTGTGGCAGTCCTGGTGATGCCCTTCAGCATTGTCTACATTGTAAAGGAGACCTGGATCATGGGGCAGGTGGTGTGTGACATTTGGCTGAGCGTGGACATCACGTGCTGCACTTGTTCCATCTTGCATCTCTCTGCCATTGCTTTGGACCGGTACAGAGCGATCACGGATGCCGTGGAATATGCCCGGAAAAGGACACCTAAGCACGCTGGCATCATGATAGCAGTGGTATGGATCATATCCATTTTTATCTCCATGCCGCCTTTGTTTTGGAGGCACCAGACAACCAGCAGGGAAGACGAATGCATCATCAAACACGACCACATAGTTTTCACCATTTACTCCACGTTTGGCGCCTTCTACATCCCGCTGGCCTTGATCCTGATCCTTTACTACAAGATCTACAAAGCAGCAAAGACATTTCACAGGAGAAGCGTCAGCCGGATCGTGAGGGAGGAGGGGGTGAACGGACAAGTCCTTTTGGACGCAGGTGAAAGAAGCACCAAATCGGCTTCAATGCCCAGCACAACGGAGAAGACCTCAGATCCCCTGGTGAACTCCGATAAAATCAACATCACCCTACGAAGCCCCAGGTCTGAATCTAAGCACGATAAGTCCTGGAAAAAACAGAGAATCTCCAGTACGAGAGAGCGAAAGGCAGCAACGACACTGGGTTTGATCTTGGGGGCATTTGTGATCTGCTGGCTCCCGTTTTTTGTAAAAGAAGTAGTTGTTAATACCTGTGAAACATGTCACATCTCAGAAGACATGTCTAATTTCCTGGCGTGGCTGGGGTATATAAACTCCCTTATTAACCCTTTAATCTACACAATCTTTAATGAAGATTTCAAGAAAGCCTTCCAGAAGCTTGTACGGTGCGGGCAATACCTTTAAGAGCTTTTGTTCATATAAGGAGAACACAGTCATTGTTTTTTAACCTGTATAAATTTATATAACTGAGATGACATTTGTTGTATTTAAGACAAAGCACCAGGACTCTGCATTTACATTATAATGACTTTTTTTGTATAGGTAATATTGGGAGCATTAATTGCCCAAGTTTTAAAGAGATGGATCATCCGGGATTGCTTTTGCTCTGGAAAAAGAGGTAGCATATTGTGGCTCTGATCCAGTTGGGATTTGCACAGCTGCCTAGCTTGAAGCATAAGGTATTACCTTAAATATGAAGGAAATATACACTTGAAGTAGACAAAGAAACAAAACTTTTTTTAAAGTAGCCCTCAGTCATCAATGAAATGTTAAGTAAAACAACACACATGTTTTAAACCCTACTGATATAAGAGAGAAAATACACCATGGAATGATAACATGATTTTAACAGTCTGGCACAGGCCTGCAGCATAGAGCCAAGCCATTCACAGCCAAGGGTAGTAGCTTTAAATATATCTACCATCGTCCTGTGTAGATCAGCTGAGTGAGCTGCAGCCCTGCCTTGTCCCATCGATGGACATCCCTGTGTTACACGGCACCCCAGCAGCAGGCAAGGGGCTCTCATGGGTTACCAGTTTCATAGCAAGCCAGTATTGGGAGCCCTCTGCTACTGCACACCCACAACAGATGTGAGCATAACCCCAAGGGAAACAGCCAAACATCTAGGGCACCTCCAGTGAGCTGGGTACACAGAGTGCCGGGTGCTCTGAGACACAGCTTCCGTGGGGACTGGGGAGGGAAGGCTCGTAAAGAGCAGCTGGTTCTCCTCATGAGCATATTAGAAGGGAGAGAAGCATGAGACACTCCTTCCTCCGTGTCCTCACACCTGGCCAGGCACGGAGCCTGTGACTTGCAGCACCAAATCCAGCCACAGCTCATGCCAGGGCCGAGCATTACTGATGGAGGGCAGCTTAGTGAGGTTTGAAGAACTGCGGCTGACAGCTCCAGCTCAGCATGTTCAGCCCTCCATTCTCAGAAGCCTGATGCCCCCTGAGCCTTCTCTTGACTGCCCCGAGCACTGGGGCTGTGCTCCCTCTTTCCAAGCAAGTGAGAAAGCACCACAGTGCTGGCAGCGTGGGTCTCTAGAAAAGGCTGTGCGGTACCTTGTGCAGCAAGGGCAGAGGGAGTGACCTTGGTATGCACTGCACACCTGGGCAGGGGATCTCGTGGGACACTCCCTGGGAAGCTCACCTCTAAACCCCTCCTTCCCCCAGAGCATCCATCCATATCCCCATTCCCAGCAGAGTTAAAAAGGCATTGCAGGAACTCCTGCCAGCCCTGATTAACTTATTTAGTCAAAGATAACCTCTATGAACAAATGCCTTCCAAGGCCTCAAAGATGGCACCTTGGCCAATCCTGATTGACAAGCTCTAGATGCCAAGCCCAGGGACAGGTTTTGCACTTTTCAGGACAAACAGATTCAGGCTATGTCACTAAGAGCCCAGCTTCAAATTCTTTGTCAGACATCCAGTGCTGCCTCTCAGGAATAGGGACTTGAGGCTCCTTACAGGGACTACAAACCCCACTGTCAGCAGCAGCAATGTCCTGCAAAGGTGCTCCAGTTTGGCACCTGGGCCACCAGCTTAGGGACACCACAAAGGAACCACATGACAGCACCATGCTCACCCTTAGTTGGGGAAAGGTGTCAATGGCCCTTGCAGTTGTTCTTCCAAGACACTTTCAGTGGTTTGCATTAGACAAAAAAAAGAAAAACCAGCAGTGAAAAAGTCTTTACTGTTGTTTCTCT
>VZTA01027062.1:0-32433 GCA_013398855.1 Mohoua ochrocephala
GATTATTGCTACCATTAGTTTTCCACTTAACTTTTTCTGCCCCTATAATTTAAGGCTATTACTTTCTGCCATCTTCTCCACGACCCTGAGTAACAGTCTATTTATTCCTTTTCTTTTCTTGAGGAGATACAGACACACAAAACCCACCAGGAACAATCTTCTTTTGAGCCCTCTTTTTGTAAAGTTTTTTTGTCTCTTACAATGTGATTGCTCAATGTCCTTTTGCTCTACTCTGAACACTTAGTTATATGAATATATGAATGCTCTGAAATAAGTTAGGTATATCCGGGTAGGATATCCAACACTGACAAAGTGTTACAGCTGAAGCCATGCTAAAGCCTTTAGTGCCACACTTTCTGCCTTGAGCAGAAAGATTATTTCATACATCTCAGTGTTGGTTATACTTCTGCTTTTGTATCTTAGTATGGGGATTTTTCTTAGCACAACAAAAATTCTTATATTCAACCTGTGAACTACTGCAACTCTGACATCTTTTTTCAAATCCTCCCTGCTTAACCAACTGCCTCAGATCATTTCTGCAGCACAATATCCTGGAATACAGGTAACACCCTTGCACTTGCTACTACTGAATGCTATCCAGTGTTTTTTAGACTATCTTTGCAATTTGTCATGATCATTTTGAAATCCCACTTTGTCCGTGCAGTCTCTCCTAGTTCCCTCATCTGCAAATATAACAAAAGAACATCTTCTCTTGTATTGCCCAGCTCATTAATATAAACACTGAGCAGATGCACATACATGACAGACCATATTGCAGGGCTTCATCAATTCCACCTCCCTTTCTGATACTGAATTGCTCGCAAATTATAAAGTACTTTGAGATTCACAGTACTGCTGTTTCATCAGGACTGTATTTTCCTGCTTTCCCTACAACAGTATCAGGCAAAACTGAGTCAACACACCGAAGACAAACTCCCCCCCATCAACAAAGGTCTCTTACAGTGGCAGAGAGAAAACCTCTGTGTTGTTCTAGGTGTTTCCAAATTGGTTTTCTGTTCTGAATTTCTCTCTGATATCCTGCTCTTTTCAGTGAAACTAGCTTATATGATGTTAAAGTGAGAAGGGAAGAAAAACCATTGGAAATACTGTCAAATGTGCCAACATTAGTCTTGCACTCATACAACCTGCCCTGCAAAAAAATGCAGTTAAATAGCACAGAACAAGGTATCTGTATTAGGAATATACAGTCATAATCCAGATAAACCCAAAATAATGGTAACATACCATCCCATAAAATATGGGAGATATCTTAACATATGAGCTTGGCAACACATTTTATTAAACAAGGCCAGGGAAGACCTCAATTTGACAGTCCTGCATGTTAGCACTAAAGACAATGAACTAAAATCCACAATACCTTTCCTGACCCAATTTTGCATGTGAAAGTCATGAAAAGATATAGACCAGTACGTTCCTTTGAATATCCCCATAACTTTATCAAAACGGTCGGAATGAGTGCTACCATACACAACTACACTAGCAGGCCTAACACTGGGAGACAGAAACAAAATACTCACCCCACAAAAGCCTTTTTGTCTCATATATAAATGGACCTATAGATTAGTTCCATTTGATGCTTTCATCAGGGGCTTTAAAACATGGTCAAATGGATTGCTACCAATTCACTCCTTAAATCAAGGAGCATCATAAATGGAGCCATAAGTAGCCATTTTCCACATCACAAATTTTACCAAGTGTCTACCATTCCTAAGCAGCTCAACAGCTTTTGCCATAAGGATTTACTGGCTCAGACAATAAAGATATTCCCACATATTTCACCCATGAGCCTCTCACTCCACGTATTTTTTCTGTCATTCCAACATAAACAAATAGAAACAAAATAAAGAGAAAGAACAAAAACATGTTTTGTCAGCATTCTCATTTGATTTCAAAAAAAGGTAACTTGCCAGACTATCAAATTTACTTAAGCAGGGTGTTTGTTACATATATTACCTAAAGATTTGGTCCTCCAACTGCCTCCTTTCTGAGTGTCCAAGAAAAGCCCCACTGACAAAACACAGTTTTTGCTTAACTAGCTAAAATGCAGCTTCGTTTTAAAGCAAGTTGGCTTAAGTTGACACTCCCTAAGAACAGTCTTCCTAGAAAGTGACTGAGGTATAAAAACACAAGTATGCATGTGCCCAAATATTTAGGACAGTTTTTCACTGCAGAGTAACCTCTTATCTGAAGACCAAACACAGAGACAGAGAAATTCTCTGAAATGCAGAGAATAAGGGCCTTTTGCTGAAAGCCAAATCACTCTTCTGGACCTCAGCTTTCCAGCTTCAGCCAAAAGCCCCACATTTCACTTTAAGCTTTGTGCCTTACCTATGTATGTACAAACACTTCTTAAGCTGTCCAGTTTGTCCTGGTGGCCCTTCACTCATTATTATTCACGGCTGTTAAATTCTCCTTTCTTTCCAAGTGCTGGCAGCTGCTCACCCCATTTACCTACCCCTGTTGCTCCCTCATTCAGTTTTTTCACATCCATTTTGTAACAGTTCAACTCATTGCAGAGTTCATGAAAATGCCCTTATGAAAAGTTGTCACCTGCTCCAAGCTGGTCAGAAGATCCCTGGTTGCTCTTCAGGGCAACTATCACACAACAGACAACTCTGTGAGGTACATGACAAATGACCACGTGCATGAAAGTCTTGTGAAGGAGGCAGTGAAAGACTTCATCAGACAGATTTGCTGGATGGAGACTTCAAAGACCTCAGGAGAGTCCATCTGCCACAAGACGCAGGCATCTCCACCATCAGTTCCTAACTTGAGCTGACAACTTGCTTTCATCACTGGTGAACTTCAGCACTGGAATGAAGGGCCAAGGTGAGAACTCTTTAACTTGCTTTTGTCAGGGGAGGTCCTTAAACCTCCACATTGCAGCCTCTGGTAATCACAGCCAGATTCTGCTTAGCAAGTGTTTCCTGTGTCAAAGGACCAGCCTTTTAAATAACTGAAATGCCAACAAGCCTCCCTTGCTTTTCAAGATAAAAAAAAAAATGGAAGGGCTGAAGATAAAGGAGCAGATACACTGCTTAAACTTGCAATTCCATCTCACTTCCTATGATTACCAAAGGAGCTTGGATAAGTGATCCAAGTATACATTTGTAACTCCACTCATTAAGTACTCTGTTCCTCTTCTCAACTTTACTTAACAGATAAGATTTTACCATTACTATATGTAACTGTGTTTACACACAAGTACATTTATTATTCCTCACTCTTCCTAGAAATTAAGTTACGCTTAGTTTTTGTAAGCTTGATTTATCTTTTAATGTAGTTTTTGAACAGGTAATTTAATTTGTCAACCTTCCAAATGAATGACAAGCCATTCCAAGAACAGTATAGGGTGCAGGAGAAACAAAACAAAATTCTTGGTTTGATGCTGCAATTAGTTGAGAATTAGTAGAGTAAAAGTGTCCTTTCATTATTGGTGCACATCTGTACATATTCTGGTACTCCACGATGAAGGAGGAAAAAGAAGGGGTGGACGTGTGAGCTGTGTAGTTTTGTTTTGATTAGCAGCAGATAGCCTGCAATTTGCATACATGAACATCCATTGTCTATTTCCTGTCATATCCTCATCCAGATCCTCAGGAGATGAGTATATTAAATATACAATACTCTGTAAGATGAGATAAGTAAAAAAAGGAGTGCTTGCTTTTAAAACTATTATTTTTCTATGTACTTATAAGCAAGTGTCTGGTTCACTTCAAAGAAAGCTTCGTTTAACCCACAAAGACTAACGTGAGTGTGAGTGAAGACACAAGTCTAACATCAACAGAATGACTGATTTCCAACTGCAGACCCTTGTTAATGGCATTGCTGCACCAACTGTAAAAAGCACAGCTTGTCTTTCAGATGCCAGGTGCATATTTCATGGTCAGTAGCTAGGAAACATCCTCTTAACTGCAAACTGAACAGACTACGTATCTAGAGGTGATTAAAAAAACATTTTCTCTATAGGCTTCATCTGTACACTATTGATCTTGGTGGCACCTACACCAGGCTTAAAATTATTTGTAGACATTGACTTTCCCAAGAGAAACATTACATTTTTAAAAATAGATATTTAATAGTTCATTAACTGATACTGCTGACAAGGCTTTTTAGTTTAAGCCACCTTTCTGATACAATTTCTGAACAACAATCTTTGCCACAAAATATAGAAGACAATCCATTAAATCCTTCTGTAAATTATTGGCATTCTGACGCATTTCGAGTAAAACTGATGCAACTCATTTTAAAGTCTCTCCATTAGCCAGGATAAGTCCAATCTTCATTTAATTTCTTCACTACTGTTTCCCTTCTGGGAACAGGGACTATTCCCAGCATTAGTAAGAATCCCCCCAAGAATCTAACACTTGGTACTAAAGTTTTTGTAACATTAAGTACACCTGCATATGTAACATATTTTCAAATTGATTTGAACATAAGAGAATAGCAGGGTGTATCAACAAAAAAAGCCACCCCCAAAAAACAATCCCCAAACTATGCACCCCACAAAATCCAGTAGCTAAATCAACATTAACTTTTCAGCATTCACCCTTCAGATATTAAGATGAATGAAAAAACTGAACAATCCAGAACTATTCTTTCATACTGTCTATATACACTGACAATTCCTCACAACAGTTTGTCAAGCGGAAATTTTCAGTATTTAGAGACATCCGAATTAGAAATTTTTGAAACACCTACAACGAAAAAAGATGTTTTCAAGTACATATTACATATAGCATGACATTTTCATGGTATTGAGTAAAGTCTGGATACTTTACCGAGATTTATTTTCACAGAATCATGTAAGTATTAGTTTTAGAAAATAATCCAACCCTGAATTGGACTGGTAGTGATGCCTCTGAGACCACACATTCAGAGAGTCAAAAGGATAACTATGTGGATATTTGCGGTTTGAAATCATGTCCATCTGAACCACTTGCCTCTCGTTACAGGATAAAAATAAACAGAGAGAGCTAAAGTAAAAAGGTTGACACCAAAATTACTACATGTGTTGTATCTGGTAGTTTGCTAATTTTTGAGAAAACAGGTTGCCTGGACATGCTCAGATCAGTGTTTTAAAGGTAAAAGCCTAAGACATAAAAATTATCAGTAACCAGACATTCTAAAAACATGCTAAATAAAAAAGGAAAGCTGACAGGCAAGATCCCAGGCCCCATAAATATTAGCAATCATACCACACAGAAGTCACTTCAGTCAAGATGTAACTATTTCTGAGAGAGCTGCCCTATCCAAAGGCACACAGTAACAAAGCATGGCTATTGTGGAAAAAAAAAAAAAAAAGAAAGCAAAGGCCCGACAATGTTTTAATAAAGCATAAACCAACATTCCTCTTATTGCGGCGAAAGAACAAGAAGTTTGAAATTCTAGAAATGTTTATTTTACAGTGAGCACTGAAAATGTTTAGCTGTTTCCAATTACAAGCTGACCAGCAACTCAGAGTAAAGTCCCTATTGTTTATACGTTTATGCTGCCAGACAAACTCTTCTGTAACATTAATTACGAGAAAAATTTTATTAGCTCCCTAACACCTCTCTCTGGTGGGCAGAAAAAATGAAATTTATGCAGCAGGTTAATCGTGATGTTAGGTGGAGCTTTTTCTGTTGACTTTATGAAAATCTGCATAAATTATGAACTAATGTAAGTTTGCATTCTCCGTGGCTTTGTCCTCTACCCCAACCTTTAGAGAATCTGGCAGCATCACACGTATCCAACTTTGCGTACACGCATGCTTTGTCATGTAAGAGACAAATCTCTCTACAATGGCTGCTCTCCCATGAGAATATATTCCAGCCTACACAGACATGCCTCAAAGCTGAGAAACAATGATCCTGTCCTGCACCATCTGAAGCAGGACCACAAGTTTAATAGAAAAGTATAAAATCCCACTATTTGTTCGTTTGGGTTCTTTTGCTTCAGATGACTGTTGTCAGTTTTACTGCCTTTGAGAAATAATTTATTACTCAATCCTAAATCACAGAAGGTGTCTTAAACGACTTTACCAAGTGGCAAAGACAAGCTTCTGAACTGCAGAGATTATTAGAGAAAAATCCACATATTTTGCTGTTCTAGACATATTTCTACAATACCATACCTGTAAAACAGAATTATCTGAATATATCCACAAGACCAGACTATTAAGTAGCTTCCTCTAGTGGTCAGTCCCTAAATCTTGTTGCTTCTGCTATTTACTCTAGTTACTTGTTACACACAAATTCTGTGTGCAAATGCTGTAAATTCGGGAAGGCATTAAAATTTATACTGCAATGTACTTCTAATACAAAAGCCAAGGAAATTAAGCCAAAACATAGAGCAAAACATTTGTTAGCGACACTAAAAAGACAAACAGTGAAGTCAGCAAAAACCAGAGTTATTATTTTAGTTTTCCCATTTGCTCCCTTGTGAATATGCATTATAATATATTTAGTTACATGGTCAAGCTTGACTTTCCCACCACAAGATTCAGGAAGCAAAGACAGATGTTCAGTTTTTAGCTGAGTCTTCAGATACTTGCTATGAATCATTCAAACTTTTGTTTTGACCCTGAAAATAATATGTATGTGTGTGTGTGTGCGTGCAAGTTTTAACGAGGCTTACTGCTGTGCAATTGGTTTGTTTCTGCAGAACTCCGCTGAGGGAGAGGGCAACTAAAAAGACACAGCAAAGCATTCACCAAATTTGAAGGCCAGTGAAAACAGATGACAATTTGATATAGCCCTAAAATACCACAAGAACCAAAGCGGCTCTCTGTGATGTGGGATGAGAAATTAACAAGGTGAAATTTTGTACTGAACATCAGAAAGATTTCCTTACAGGTTGAAGTCACTATGGAAGAAGAGGGAAAACCCAAAGGTAGAAAGTGACAGCTGCCTGTTACAAAATATATTTTGCTGAACAATTCAACTCTTTTTAAGAGTGTGATTACATAACAGCCATCTCTGACTCTAAAATAAGGTAGTTAGAAATCTGCTCAGGTGATTTAACTGAAAATAATTCCACAGGTTTTGTTACCTAAATTGTACAGAAGTAGAAAATCGTATCACCCACGTGCAGTTTGAAAATCTGTGAATGAGGAACTTTTATTATAAGGTTTTTTTTCTGTGAAACAGCAGCAGTAACTTCTATGCCTAGCTGAATGCATTCCATTGCCTGAGATTCTTTATTGCCTTCTTACACTAAAACCCATAACTTCCTGCATCTTGTTTTGCCTTTGCACTTTTCCACACTCTGAAACCAAGAGAAATGCCTCCCAACCTTTTCTTTTTTTTCAATTCCCTCTTTTCCATAAAGCCTGTCAACTTCCATTCAGCTTTGACAAAGACATTAACTCCCCAAAACTGACATCGCCATTTATTCACTCACACACTGCCAGCAACAATGCACACTGCCAGCGCAACAACGACTGACAAAACATATAATGAAGCAGAAACTTTTTAAATTAAGTTCAAGGACAAATTAATTTTGAAACACTACTGCATATTCCCCCGGGAATCCTACAGGTAGCTCAACAGTGCTAACCTCACCAAATCCCTTAAATGCTTGTCTCTCCATCACAGAAATTCACACGGAGCTTCCACGCACTTGGACAAGAAAACCCAAACCCACAACATACAGACAAAAGACAAGGGCATGACTGAAGTAACTGAGTATTACTGTCTCTCTTTCCAGGATGCTAGTCTCCGTGTTGCTCGCTAATGCAGCTTGCCCTAGCATTCCAGCTGTGATTTGCTCCCTCGTGCCATATTCAGGAACGTGCTCACCATGACTCTTTCAAAAGAGAGGCTCTCAAACCAGTCAGTGCAATGCTTACCGTAAGGGTACCTCAGCAGTTAAAATACCTGACACTACACATCTCTCTGCTGTCGGGATCTGCCTAACCTCATTCATTTTTACAGCTGGAATCAGCTGGAATGTGTCTTCTCCTCAGGAGAGCAGGCAGCAAGGGATTTACAGCACAGTAACTAACCTCAGGTCTCCAGTTTGCTTATTCCCTGGCATACCATTACATCCTTGGGGAAAGATAACACAGCTGACAAAAAATGTCACAGCCCCCTTAAAATAAATAATATCTGTCCAAATTTGGTGAGTGCTGCCAACTCTGTTTATGTTCCCGGCTTTCTCTCAGAACAGTTCTAAAGCTGTGGACTTTGTTAGTAGAATAAGGAAAGAGAAAGATTTAGCCACATCTCTTTTCAGAAAAAGTTCTGTGCCTGTTTCTCGTCACTGTGTAACAGCATTTTGGCATTACAGCAAACTGAATATGCAGTGGTGCTTAGGGTAGCAATGTAAGAGCCTAATAAATAAAACATGAATGCTGCAGTAGAGAAAATTCAATAAAATTTCATGCATGCTTTTCATTTTTCATGCTAAGGATCAGAATATTAAGTACATTTCAGTGCCAAATTCTGTATTAAAGTCACTCATCCTTCCTTGTATCCCATTAGAATTAGAAACTCCAACCAAAACCCAGCATGTCAGAGACAGTACAGTCAGTCAAGAGTGTGAATAACACACGTCGGTGTAAGTGACAATTAAGTGTCTCTAACGAAATGCTTATGTTTTAAAGAGGCAAGACAAAGTAAGTAGAACGATACCTGTCTTAACAGCATGGAACTGAAGGTAAAAGGGAGCCAGAGACTCCTCTTCCTACACACATTCTAGGGTTCAGCACAAGTTATAGATTTAATATGGTTCTGGAAAGGATGATCCTGATGTTAATTCTAAAGCATCAGAGTATATTAATTACAGGATTGTTTCTTAACTGCTCAGTTGCTGGCAGAGTAAATATCAATAAACCTCCTCATATATAATGGAACAGAACAGGAAAAGAAATGGTCAGTGTACCTGTTTTGTATGGCTCAGCTTTAAAAAGAAAAGCAGCTATTCTTTGACTAACCTCTGAATACCAAATTTTAAGCTAAAGAAGTGCAGGCCTTTTCAGGCAAAAGATCACTTTAAACAATACACGACTTACGCATCTCTTCCACCACGTCTGGATCACACTCCCTGTATTTGTCTATTTCTGCCTTCAGCTGCTCTTTTTTCTGCCGAAGGGTAGCAAGTTCCTCCAGGAGAGCTGCACGCTCCGCCTGGGCATTCAAAGGATGTTGGGAGATACAAAAAAATGACAAACATTAAAAACAGTAATTATCACACAGTTTTTCAAAAAATAAAACCAGGTAAATTTAAAAGCTTCTTTCACTACTGCTTTCTGTCTATGAACCACTTGAGCATTTTATTTTATTACACAGAATTCTCAGTGACACTAAATGATACCAAATACAAACTGGAAGGAAAAAAAATTAAGGCCAAAATGGATCAACTAAAGAACAATTTTCTACAACCTTTGAACTCAACATGTTTTAACAAACTCCGAAGAGATCTCTTAATTATTGGGCTTAAAGGTTAAGCTGTATTTAGAAGTGCTAGTCTTGTAATTAAAGATGGCATTACAGAAAAACCTACCATCCACCCTTCCACAAATTGAGATGCTGTGTATGAACACCCTCTGAATTTACTTGTCTTCTTTCTTTTTCCACAAAATTTAAGAGCAATGGTCTCAAAAATAAATTCAGATATTTATGACATGGTAGTCTCTGCTGGGATTGTACACAATATTGACCTCAAAGATTCTATCAATCAATAAAAATCTGCAGACACTGACTCAACATGAGCTCTCCCACAGCCAACTCAGCACATACTTCTGATTCAGCCTGTAGTTACACACAAACACTGGAACTGGCTAATACTCAAATATCTCAAGCTAGGGTAGCCTAGAAGAGCCACACAGCATGAGTTTGTAAACCATCAGGATTTTACCAATGGCAATCTCCACGGTAACCCAGCAGTCTGAGGTGTTTGTGGATTTGGGGTTTTGTTTAAGGTTGTTGATTTTTTTTCCCCCCACAAACTTCCATATTCCCAGTGCTTTTGCCAACAGTTTGGATTCAGCATGTTCTGAAAATTCAGAATGGAAATCAAAAGTTTCCAGATGCTGAGGTATGGAGGTGAGATGCTTGGAGACCTACACTGTGATCTAGATTTTTTAGGACTTCTTCCTGATATATAATCAGGAACCAAAATGTTGGAAACGTCAGCCAGAACAGGATTTCCAGACCAACAGCTTTCTGTAGGGCAGGCCACATGCTGGAGAAGGCCAAGGCTGAAACAGTTTGTTTGGAAACATGACAAGCACAACTACGTGAGAAACCTGCCTGTGATTCCTGATTACAGCCCGTTGCAAATGAATGAATAAAGAATCCCCATGAAAGATACTGGCAAAAAGCAGGTTTTAATTGAATTTGTGGAACTGCAACTTTAACAGACTTTGATGGTAAGGTTCACTCTGCTCCTTACTAGATAAATGAAACATACCTAGGAAAAACCTACAGCGTTTCTACAAAACACTTTGGATTCGAAGATTTGGCGCTTTCCTATAAAATTCAATTCCTCCTGAAAGCTTCTGGCTGTCTCTGTTTTATCAGAGGTTTAAATCACTTTAGACTGAGCATCTCAATGCAAGTCAGCAACTTAGAATACCATATGAAGTATTTCTAACTAGTATGTTGGTTATGATAAACATGAAGCCTGGATTTTTTTTTTGCAGTGTTAACAGCTTCAGCATGCAAAGAGCACTGGGCTTACACGGCTGCCCAGAACAGTAATTTAGGAATCTATAGTACAAATAAGTTGAAAAAAACCCAAACCAACATCTAAGTTTGTAGTTACCAGATTTAGTAGTTCAGCAACCACTGGCAACTTTGGTACACACCTCTGGGCAGTTCAAGTTTTAAGACAGATTTAAATCTGAAAATACCTGGAAGCACTACATTAGCATTTACAAGAAGTACATACTTGTAGTGCTATTTCCTTGTAGGGTTACGTCCCCCCAAAGCAACTTACAGTATCTTCACGTCCAGTTTTTGATTTCTCAATGCTTTTTTGTAAAGCCTCTTTTTTCTGACTGCTTTCAGCAAACTGATAAAGAAAACAAAGAGCAAAATCAAACTCCAGTAACATATTGAACATAGCTACAAAATGTGCATACATATTAATGTATTTAAATAAGTGGATAGATTTTTAAAATATATGTATTACTTATGTAATAAAAATATAGACAAAATAAATACAGAAGTGCCCAAATATGAATCTGAGGTTCTGAACCATAGAGAAGAATTACAGGAAGCAATTTCAAGTCTAAGAAATTTTCACTCCCGTGGCACATAATCTTGTTATATACTGCATGTTCAGCCTGGGACTAAAATCCTATTTCATACCATAATCTGGCATCTCTATGCAAAGGACTCCATAACACGGAGGCTTTGGATTTGATGATTTCCTTTGGTCCTTTTCCAGCTGTCCCTATTCAACAGAAGCAGTGACAAAAGCTATACAGGTCCACCTGCTCAGCTGCGGACACCGGTGTTCCCAAAGTCTGGTATGCCACTGGCACAGCCCCAATCCCTTTTACATGCTGATGAACAGAAGCCTCTGTTCAAAGGCATGTAAAGCTGTGGCCCCCTTTTACTGTGTGGCCCTTGCACTGCCAGACCTCACAGAGATCCCCTCCTTCAGGCCTGAGGCAGAGGAATCTCACAGGACTGGTGTGAATACCCCTTCCATTTTCCTGTAACTTCAGGAGAAATAATTTGCCAAGAGAGATCCCTCTCCATTAGCCTGCCACCCATCTTGAACCAGGCCTTTCCAGTTTAGTTGGCAGTTTTCCAGAGATACTTTGGAAACTCTTAAGCTGAGCAGGAGTATGACTCGACCCTCAGGGACACCATACTCAGCATCAGACAAAGCACCTTGAAATATTAAATGAGATGAATGACAATGAAATAAAAATTCTAATAAAATATAGTTTGAAAACCAGTTGCTGCTTTGAAACCGACACAAAAGAAAAAAAAAACATAAAAGAAACAACAGCATGCTTTCTAAGTACCCTTTGTCTTAGTTTTAAAATGCTCTGAGCACCAATCAGTATATCAGACTGACTGTGAAAAGAACAGCTGTCAGTACTCAGGTTTTACTCTGCCCTACCCCAAAATCCCCCACATGAAGTCTCCACTTCTACATTCCCTTTCTCACTGAGGATCCGACTGAGTGCAAAAGCAGTCCCAGAAATTTCTTGCAATCCCCTGCCTTGATAATTTAACCATATCGTTTATATCATGCAGCCGACATAAACGCATTCATACAACACAAACTGAACTGTTCTGGAGCTATAACCACTTCTCAATTTCTATTTAAACTAACGTTTGGTCCATATTTTCAGAAATACATATCAAATACAAAAGCATGACAGATATCAGGCAGAGCTTACTGCCAAGTTCTGGAGATCAGCCGTAACAGTAAAAAGAAACTCCATACTGGTGGTCAGTAGAGATTAGGATACAGCCCAACTGCAGCTCACTGGGTTTAGTGGTTCCTTTCATAGCTCGATTTAAAAAAATAATTACTCTGTGTTCATGCATGTGTGAGCATGCATACAGACAAGAAAGTCTCCTTTCTAAAAGAATGTTTTAGTTTTCTTCGATTTATATATGAATTATACTAATGGTAAGACATAATTTGAGGAAAAATATGTCCAGCTGTTTACTTGCTGCTCTCAGTGCGAGTAACCACAGAGGCAGTGTGGGTTTCACTGTGCGGCTTGAAGAACACCAACATCTTAATTTTGGTGGATAGTCAAAGAGTACTCCTTCCGGGCTTTCCACAAAATTCTTTAAGAAGTAGGTGTGTTAGTCCCCACATGATGCCACACCAAACAGAGGCACACAGTTCAGAAGGGGGTAAGTACTTAGGTGCAGTTTGCAGTTCACAAAGTCCAGGGAAGCCAAACCCCAGAGCACGTCATTTGGCATCTCTGAACACGGGATTTTTCTGGAACGAAACCAGCAGAGGAGGTAGAGAAGCCAAGGAGCTTATCTAGACCCTTACACTGCAAGTGCAAAGAAGCCAATGCTTTCTGCAAGAGGTCACAAAAGGTGTCACTTTCCCTGGTTTTTTATATTCATTAAGTTCTTAAGGAATGTTTCTGCTTTCGCTAAAATGGATGTACAAAAGGAGCTCTCCAGGCAATGCAAATCGTAAAAGCTTGGAAGCACCTAATAAGGCATCTTATCATTTTCTTGATCCTCTATATTCCACGTGATTTAATAATGAAAGAGACACTAATGACAAACTGTGGGAAATAAAGAAATTTCTTAGATTCTGTCCTACACAACATGCAAGGTTGCCATGCCATGAGGTTAGAAGACCTTCCTTTGCCTAAAAGCAACAATGATTTTTTACACAATCTTATTTAAGATATTGCTTTCTTCTCTCATAGATTTTAATTTCTTGGGTGTTTTTGGATTTTTTTAATCATTCACATAACCAAAAAATTTACAAAATAAAAAGACACCTCAGCTCTTTGTGTATTATTTACAAGTCACAGTGGTTATCCCCATGACAACAAATAAAAGATGAGGATAAGGAAAAGAATAGCAGAAGGAAGCAAGATATTGAAAAAACCCTAACATAGGACAAGGATTCAAAAGGTGAGGAACAGATGGCCACGGTCTGTGCAAAGAATCTATGACTATGGGGGAAGCAGAAAGGCTTGGATAGAGAGGTGGGAACATAGCTGAAGATAACTATAATGAAAGAAGGAAAGACAGTCAGCAAGGATAAAGGAGTCAGAGGAAGGATGGACACAGATGATATGATACTTAATTGAAAGGTAAGGGCAAATGGCAAATGACAGGTAATAGGGCATAAAAAGAAAAAAAAGCAGAATTTGCAAACATTGTGTATGTATGATAGCAGAGGATCACATCTGGACAAATACAGTGACTTACTCTCTCACTCACCAGCTGTAGAAAAGCCTGATTGCAAAGAAGCACAGTAGCAGATGGAATATTTCAATCCTTGGAGCAACCTTGGGGACATTTTTCAGGGGAACAGGCAAAACAATTTCGCAAGGAACATTAACCACTCTCGGAGAAATCTGACTCCTGCCAACAGCAGTGAGACCCATCCAGAGAAAAAGATACTCTCTCTCCTCTGTGTTCCTTGAGAGAGTTGTCTGGGCTGACACAGGACCAACCTTCTGCCACAAGTGTAACTGACCAGGTGTGGAAAAGAAGTACAGAGAGATTCTACTCCACCACGAAGTTTCACTCCAATCTGACTGCTCTGAATCAGCACATGATTAAGAAAGATGAAAGAAAGCAGCAAAAATATCATCTAGGGGAAAGAAGGAGAGGAGACTAAATAATTCAAAAGTAAGAAGATAAAAATGTTCTCCACAAGAGCATTTTCATGTTTTCAAAACACAGTGGGAGCCTGCAAGAAGACAGTTTAATGAAGAAAGTAACTAGCATCTATAAAACAGGAGACTTGGGGAACAACTTCTTTCATTTTACAGACCAGTGTGATCAATTAAATGATCTTAGACATTAATTCAATCCAAAGTCCCCCAAAGGGATGATTTTTCCTACTCTGCAAAGGTCTCACCATGTTAAGCTACACATTCGTGCAGCAGTTTGGGTGTGCGAAGTGCTACGTGCTGACGATAACCACCAGTTCCATCACAGAACTTGGGGTCTGGTTTGTATCCAAGGACACAGATTAGACGTACACACATAATTTATAATCTAGTATGAATGCATTAATACCAAGGTTCCACTTCAGCGAGCCACTGATGTACACTTGGAAGAGGAGTGCTTAACCCCCAAAGAACAACAGCAGCAGGTTTCAGCTCCGTTCCTTCTCAAAACCTGCCTGATAGATTTTTATTCTAAAATAAAAAACGACCTTCTTTTTTTTCTCCACCAAAAGTTTTTGTTAGTCCTATGCCTTCTGGTTCCCTGTCGTTAACCACTCTAACCACCAGTATCCCACCAAACATGTAGCTTGTCTCACCAGCACATTAAAATATCTACAAACCCAGCGTAAGCCATGCAAGCCCAGCCCCTGAGTATGTTCACTGGGCAAGAATCAAGCCAAGGTCTCACACGCTGACCGCCAAGAGTGCTCACAGCTGTCAGCCCACTATCATTATGGTCTGAAAGAGAAATATCATACACTTGGTTCTCTTTCGGCCAAACACTCAACCAAAACTGGTATTAAAAACTACTGCTCTTGTGAGCACCACTCACTGTGGCACTACGGGAGAATTAAAGACATCCATTTTTTAATTATTTCTAACTTGCAAAGTTATTTGCTTTGGTTTTGAAGCTCACTGTGCTTTGTTTCAGGCTAAGGGCAAGGCTAGTTTGCTTTCAGCTTAAACAAAAGCAGTTCAAGAGGTTTAGGGTAACATTTGCAGTAGATACGTGTATTTCTTTCCTATGTGAAAACTAACTCACTACTGAAAAACTTAAGTGGAATTGACAGAAGGCATGGAGAGAAAGTACTTCAAAGCATTCCTCTAGATCTTAAAGGAAGATAACAAAAAATTGAAGCCAAAAAACAGGCTAATAATATATAGAGAGGAAAAATGCAAAGATTAACAAAGAACAATCTGAAAATACTGAAAACAGACCTGTTGTGTTAAAAGAAAGGCACAGAACATTTATTAGTAAAAGAAACCACTTAACAATTACTGTTGACTAAAACTTAAAGAGGAAGAAAATCCCAAAGGGCAGCACACTGAAGTGCAGAACTGCTTTCTAAAGTACTACACTAAGCAAGCATTCAGCTACTCAGTCACAAATCCACACTTCCCAGGGTTTCCAAATACACATAAGCAAACTTTGCAGCCAGCTAATTACGGTCATGGCAGTGTGGAGAGCACTCCTGTGACCAGCAGTACTGTGGCTTCCGCTCTGATCTCAGCATGTCACGTATCACTCATGAAATGCCATTTCTCCATATAACCCACCCAGTGAACTGAGCTACAGGAGGAGCAGCCACCAGGTCCACTGGGACTTCAGTCAGGGATGTGACAAACTCTTAGTGAGGCACAAACAGCAAACACACACTCACTACATAAATACAATTAAGATCTCTTGTTTTTATCTTTTTACATTTGCAAAGGGAAGGCAAAGCAGCATGCAAGGTCTTACCCTGAGTCACTCTAAGCCATTTCAGCAATATGAAGTAGGTATTTGTGTTTGGTGGGACTTAGAAGGAGCAACTAGGAAACTGCAATAGATCAGGAAATACAGGTAAGAACAAGAGTAGGGATCAAAGCAAGACAGAGAAAGAATTTTTAACTCATATACTGAAAAATAAACAAGATTTTTTCAGCAAGAGAACACCATAAAATGGAAGGAAAACAGACTGTAGAAAAAAAAATGGAAGAGTTAGGGCCCACCATATTTCTGTATTCATAAGAACTTTTTTTTAAAAATACTGCAATATAGGTATACTGGAAAAATGTTCAATCCAACAACTCTCTTCTCTTTATGCGTGATACAAATTTGACAATTTTACCATAAAAAGATTATCTCAGTTTTAATGCAATCTTTGAGAGTCAATTCAAAAACTTGGGAGAAGATAGGGAATAAACTTGATTCCTTGGTCAAGGGAAGGTCTTCCTCCTGACACTCATTCATACCCCGATCTCCTGGGTCAGAAACCCCTGAGGGCTGGTCTTATCAGTGAAGACTGATGCAAATTCAGTAATTCTGCCTTCTCTGCGTCCTCTGTTACCAGGGTCCTCCCTTCATTTACTAATGGGCCCAGGTTATCCTTTGTTTTCTTTCTGTTATTTACATATTTGAAATACCTCTTTCTGTCATCCTTGACATCCTCGGCCAGCTGTAATTTTACATGGGCCTTGGCCTTTCAAGTCTCATTTCTACTTCTCCTGACTACCTCTCAATACTCACTCCAAGTGGCCTGGTCTTGCTTCTGCCTCCTGTGAAGTTTTTGCTTTTACTTGAGTAACGACAGGAATTCTTTATTCATCCATGGAGGTTCCTTGTGCCCTTGGCCCGACTTTCTTCTCACTGGGATGCATTATTCTTGAGCCTGCAGGAAGTGAGCCTTGATCATCGACCAACTCTCCTGGACCCTTCTTCCCTGCAGAGCCTGGCTCTGATGGGATTCTTCCAAGAATATCCCTAAAGAAGCTAAAGTTAGCTCACCTGAAGTCCACGGTCATCATCTTGCTTGCTGTCCTGCTACCTGCTCACCCAACACCGAACTCAACAATCTCGTGGTCACCACCGCCAAGGCTGCCCCAGCCTTCACATCCCCAACAAGACTTCCTTGGTGGTTAGTATGAGGTCTGTGACAGGAAGTTACTGTCAGTGCATTCCAGGAACCTCCTGGACTGCTTGTGCATTGCTGTACAGCTTCTCCAGCAGATGTCAGGGGACTTAAAAGTCCCCCACAAAACCCAGGAACTGTGACTTTGAGACTTGCTTCTAGTTGCCTGCAGAAGGCCTCATCCCCTTCCTCTCCTTGATCAGGCAGCCTGTAGCACACATCCACAACAGTGTCACTCTTTCCACTCTGTCCTTTTATCCTGACCCATAAGCTCTTGACTCACTCATCATGCTCATCGTGACAGAGCTGAATACATTCCCTTCCCCCCATGACACATTATATTTGCTGTTCAAAATGAAAGGATGGAACACTGATTACTTTAAGTAAATAACACTCACTCCAAAACATCATACTACTAATCCTGCCAGTGTGCAAGTTCTGTCTTTTTAAAGAGGCACCAAAGAGATAACAAGTGCGAATTTTTTACATTAGCACTGTAATATGTCAGTGATTAAAAAGAAGTATCAGACACTCATGCTAAGTAAGTGAAGGTTTTTTCCAGGGGATTAAACTGAAAAAAATATCTGACTCTCCATACAACTGTTTGACAAAGCACTCTCAAAAACTAGTAATTCTTAAGTTAGATCTCTGCACTCATAAGCAGTATTTATGTTTTGCTAAAGAATTCATGTGGGTAATACTGATTTACTTGCCCTTCTCACAAACGATTCATTTTGCATTTCAAGATTAAATTTAGACCTATAATCCTGATTTGCTTAACATGCTAACAGATGAGAGTGAGACGAAATATCATACAGTAAATTAGGCATGGCTCTGTTCTCAGGCCATGTTGAATACGAGATGAGTCCTTTTGTTTTTGGCAAATAAAATAAAACGTGGGGTATTCAGAAGAAACAAATGAGAAATCCCCCCTCCACAGGAACCTTCCACGTACCCATCCACGTACAAACCTGATGTTGTCAGCTGCAATTATTTTAAAGATATTACTATACAGCAAATCCCTCTACATTAGAAGTATTTTAATTCAATTATTTTCCATCTTTTTAGATTTGCCATAATAATTAAGTTAATTTAGAGAAAATGTCTTGCCAAGAGCTTTTGTTTTTGCCTCATTCATTTGCAACACCATTTGATAAGTAGCGGTTACGCAACAAAAAATAACCGCTCGAGGCCAACCTCCTTAAAAGACAAAAGGTGAAAGAAACAGTTGTGCAGGCTCAGTGAAAGAACTGAATTTCTGTGGCTGCTTTCAGAGTTGGCGTAATTGGCACGACCTGAGGGACAGATGGCTGTCTACTCAGATACAAATATCAAGTACGCCCCAATCAACCTAAAAAAACCCCAAACCAACAAAAAAAACCAGCTGAAACACCTCATTCAACACTGTTTCACAAATGCAAGCAATCTAATAAGGAAAGCTGAAAGAACTTCAAAAGACATTCACATGACTGACAGAACTACAGAAAATGTTCATACCTGGACACGAAGGATATGCCTGTTACTGCATATTAGTGTATTTAATAACCCTACAAAGTCTAAGGCTGTAGTTAACAGGTCTGTTCAAGGCAGAAAGAACATGGAAAGATATTTTCCCTTGGAAAGAAAGGGAGAGAATGAAGAAAATGTTTAACTTTTCCCTAAAGGGCTTTAAAGATTGCTATCCTAAGCAGCTGGACCATACTGACAATGCCTTCGGGGACTAAGCAGAGACAGGCCCAAGTTAAAACACAATATTCATCCAATATTCCCTGAGCTCACATTCTGCTTAAAGAGTTTAAAAATCAAATCAAACTTTATTCCACAGACTTTTAGAAATGCACAAATTCTACACTGAGATATCATCAGTAAAATAAAAAACCTCAGTCAAATACATCTATCAAATTTCAGAGTTTTGACAGCAATCTTACATATTCACTCTTTATGCCAATTTCATCACTTTTAAGTAATGCTTAGACAGATAACCAAGTCATCTCCAATTCCTGATACAAAGAAGAGTCTTTGATGGAACTACCATGTGTTCAAAAATAATGAGCTGTTTGGCTGTGACAAGAAAGATCTTTTCCTCCAAAATCTCCCTGCATCAAAATAACTTAACACATTTTGGGTTTATACTCTATTTTTTTTGTTTGTTTTCTTCTTTAAATTTTATTCCTTTCGGAAGAGGAAAATTCTGTGAAGCGAGACCTCTATAATTGCTTGCTGGTAGTTTATTTCTGTATGCATGCTAATTTTCTAAAATAAAATAATGCTATATCAATTGAATTACAAGATTTTAAGGTGAAAGTCAAAATTCAAATTAAATAGGATTACAACTCACTGTCTCCATCAAATCCAGCTTTGAAAGCAGTACTGCCTCTGCCCTATCGCCAGGCTGGAAGCTCCTGGCCTTACAGTCCAGGCAAAGTTCCAGACAGCACAGAACATTTAAGCCTTTAAAGATTCTTGGGATCCTGGGTTTCTGCTGACCTGCTGAACTGCCACTCCCACCTGCCGTGCCAACTATGGGGCACAGGGAGATGTGCAGGGCTGTGCCTGTGCCAGACCTGACTGGGCTTCTGCAGTGAGAGCCCTGTTCCTACTCCCAGTTTCTTTTCATTTCAGATTAACAATTTCACTGCAATGCCAGGAATGGAGCCAGCAGCCAGAATGCAAACCTCTTCAAAAAGGTAAACTGTGTGATGATATTACCTAAAAAATTCAGTGTCACAGACAACCCTGCCTGAAAAACCCAGTGGTTTTCCTGCACTATATCAGAATGAATACATAATATTAACTCCTGAGGGACGGGAATGATATATCCTTTTTAGCATAGTAGGAATCTTCCTTCAAACGTACATCAGAATCTTTAGAGTGATTACAGAGACAGTTTTTTAAAAAGAAATTGCTCTTAAATCATGCCAATTTTACCTTATGCTCATCAAGAAGGAAGGAAAGGAAAACCTACACTTCAGAGTTGCCATCGAGCTAGTCACATATTAACAGCAAGTAAAAGGAAAAGCATGAAATGCAACTAATGAACACCAAATTATGAAGTTGCTTAATTCCAACGGAAGCCTCCAGAGCACTGTATTTTTAGAAGTCTGCCATGACAGCAGTAACTACTAAGCATACTCTCCAGGGCTTTGTAGCATGCCATAAAACATAATTCCAGAAGGCTCTAATAAGTTACAGCATTAGAAGAATCTTCTCTGCCGGACATTTCAGGACTTACTAAATGCACAATCATTTTCAGACATCACCATTTCTCAAGTGCAAGATGCAGAGGTAACAAAAACCATGGACTATTCAAATAAAATTTTATTAGCCTTTTCCAGGAGACTAATAGAGGGAATAAGCCTTACAGGATCAACAAACAAACGGGCATAGATACAATCGTGATATAAATAATCATAGATACAATCATCATAGATTGTAACATATTCACAATGTTTAAATGATGCAAATTCCCAGCCTCTTGCCCTTACTGCTACAGCTCCCCCTGGATGGTTTGCAGTGAGTTAGTCATACTATACCAAATTTGCAGGAGGCCATTTCTTCAGGAGTCTAGTCCTTTAGCTCAAATAAAATGTACAGGTCACTGAAAGCCAGAAGGCTGAAGACAGGGAGGGGTCACTCATTGTTTCTGTTGGGAGAGTAATTACTATGCAAGAGAGAAAAAAAAAAAGTGAGCCAGCACAGAATGGAATCACCCAGCCCAATGGGGGTGCAGACTACCAAGATGGGCACAGCAACCCAAAGAAGAATAACTAAATAAGCAGAAAGCAAAATGACACACGTCCTCAAACAAGAGGAGAAAAAAGGAGGCCCAGCATGTATATGGGAAGACTGCTCTAACAGCTTAGTCAACACACTGAGATCCTGCCTACAAATTACAGAATCCTACAATGTTAAGGGTTGGAAGGGATCTTAAAACCATCCAGTCCCAACTCCCTCTGCCATGGGCAGGGACACGTCCCACTAGACCACGTTGCTCAAGGCCTTATAACGGGCATTAAAAGAAACACCTCTTCAGCAATCAGAATTTTATTTTTCCTGGAAAGGAACAATTTATTACATTTTCTGCAACCTAATAAAATTAAATTGTAAGCACACGGATGTCTAAATTAACGCATGAGAAAAATCTCTAAATAAGTTAATTCCTAACACAAGTCACACGCATTAGTTGCAAATGTTCTGACGTACTTCTCTGGTTTAGAGGACAATTCTTTAACCATGCTATCTACTCCCTAAAATTACTAAAATACATATGAAAAACGTAGCGCTGAGCTTTCTAAACGTATTACAGCAAAGCTTAAGATCATGATAAACCTTAAGACATTTTATGCCTGCAAGTCTTTTTTTTTTCCAATAAATAGATGAAGAATTTTTAAAAACTCACTGAATACAGCTTTTCAAAGGATCACAATGTGAAAATATTACACCCAAAAAAATAAACTGTTCTGTCAAAAGCATTAGGCCATGGATTCCAAAGGTGTTGCACATGTACCTCTCGGAATAGCTCATCACCGCTATGAGGCAAAAAAACCCAAAACAGTGAGACCCTGCATTCAGAACCATCAGAGGCTGAAAACTGCAAAAGAGACCTGCAAAAGAGGTGTGTACAGAGCTCTGCTAAGAGCTGATGGTGCACCATCTGCTGAGGACACCTCAACAAAGCAGTGCCAAAAGCTTGCTCCACAGAACGAGGTCCCACGGACTCTCCCTGCTGACGCAAAGCTCCAGCCAGGGCACGAAAGTTGTCCGGTATCTTCAGCAACATCACCCGACTCCAAGCACCATCAGGAGCCTGCTACCCCAAACTGCACATCTGTCATCTCCACGGCTGTGCACCTCACTTCAGGACTGGTTACTTTTAGCCAGCCGCTGCTGAGCATCTGTACCTAACCGCAGTCCAGAATCAAACTCCAAATCATGTGGAAATACCCCGACAACGGAGTGAGTCAATCGGATGGAGGAGGAGGCTGCTCACACTGAAACAATGGGGACGGCAGAAGTTTCCTGAGCTCCAGTCAGTGGTCTCGAGCAGATTTTATTCAGCAACCTTCCAGTCACAGCATTTAAGGAGGAAAAATATATCTAAAAGGATAGAAATAAACCAAGCTGTGTCTTGAAAGAACTTTCTGATGGTTAAAACTCAAAATTTTTTTGCATGCATTCTAAACAAAAAAGGGTCTCTCCTTTTAGTTATGTTGTCAAATATCTTCAGGAGGATTCAAGACAGATTACTCACGATATTTTTTTTCCCATTAACTATTTTCAAACAATGTGCATTCCTAACATAAGCCTTTCCTAATACAGCATTCCCTTAGTTGCTTTCTACTAAAATAAATTCTTTCATTTTTCATATTTCAATGCTCATTAGTACAAACAATTTAATAAACATGAAGTCACTTGATTTTGACAAGTTCATTCTGGGGAGGGTGGGGGGGAGAGAGGTTGTTGGGTTTTATTTTTCTTTTTTTTTAAACTAGCTACCAAATGTGAGCCAGGATGTATGCACTTCCAAATGACAGCCAGGATGTACTCACTTCAAACTCTCCCCTTGGTTCAATATATGAGTCATGGGAAGTGAAAATCCCTCCTCTTACCAACCCTAGGGCAGGGATTTAAGGAATGAAACATCAACTAATCCTTTCTACCTTAACTAACGCTGGCCCAATGCAATGCTTAGAGGGAGAAAAAACTTGCGAGACAATCACAAGTCTCTTGGTCATGAGTATGTTGAAGCAAGCACAGGAAACAGCACAAAATGTCCATCCTGTATCCTGCTCTAAAAAGATTCCCTTCAACCTCTGTTGCAGCGCAAGGTGACACCATTTTGCTCTCAGTTGGAACAGCAGCTCTAATAATTCTGGGATGTTAAACTTTCCCTTGCAAAGCCCCAGAACACAAAAGATTAACCCACAAGAAAGCAACACCATGAGAAATGAGACAAATAAAAACACAGTGAAATGAACGGTTTTAAACTGAACAGTGAAAGGAACACCACCACACTGAGGAAAGGAAGAGTACTGGTCGTTTTCCCAAGCTACTGGAATACAGTGCTCATAGTACTGCCAATAGTTACGCTAACAACCACCACATCTTTGATGTGCCTAGTATTTCAGGTCCCTCTCAGCACAGATGCAAGTGTTTTGCTCAAGACACAGATGAAAAAAGGAAAGAAAATCTAAGCTGAATCTGTTTATACTAAGGCTGCATCAGAAAGATTTCTCTTTTCCTCACTCACACTTGTTACTCCAAGAACAAACATCTTGTTTTGTCAAACTATAACTGATCATAGGTAATTCAAAGCTTCTGAATCCAACAGCCAGGAAAATATTGATAAAGAATAAAATCACATCACTTCACCTTTTCTTAGGGAAGGAAGAAAGCCGAGACCTAACTATCCCATCAGTAAAGCTTCCGAAGTTCTCTTGACAGGTGAGGTTACATTAAAAATTTCTCCACTTATAAACATTGTTAAAACATTATTTCTCAGTCCACACCCTCACTCTAGTTTCACCATCTCATACCTGTACCCAGTCTAACCAACTGCAACTTCCACATGCAAACAAACCAAATGTGTGCATAAACCCATCTAACCAAAATGCAGCTTCCAATGTATTTCCCTTTTTCAGTGGTCCTCTTCACAGATGCGTAAGCATAACCAAGGGGTGAAGAATAAGCACCTGGCAGAAGGCATAAACCTTCAGGAGCAACCATGCCACTGCAAAACAAATCAATACAAAATCCAAAGGGACCTGCTTAGCAATTCTCATTCTGTGAGCTATTGCAGGAAATAGTTCCAGCAGATGCTACACACACTAAAGATATTTGCTGTCCTTGCTTTTCAGAAAAACAGGAAGAGATCCAAGCAGTAAATCTGGGTTAGAGGGCACCACCAAGATCCTAATTAGATCAGCACGAGATCTGCCATATATTTAAGTCAGGGATTAGTGCTCGTCTTCAAACACCTGCCTCCACAAAAGCAAGCCAAAAGATGGGGTCAGGCAGAGAAGCTGTCAGGAGAAACTTTAGCATTGTTTTTAATTGCCATATCTTGCACACTGATGATGTAATAAATCCTTCCTGAAAAAAGTCCAGGGTATACAGAACCCCTGTGAAGTGCAGCTTTAAACATCCGGACAAAACTGGCTTGATCTTCACGATGAGTACCGAGTCAGACTCCTTTTCTTCTGGATCTCTAAGATGGGGTGTGGCTTAACAATCACTAAAAAATCTGAAACAAAAAAATTGCTTCGAGAGCAGCTCCTAAAACAGCCTCCCACAATCACAAGTTCTGTAAGACACACAATGCTATGAGCAACCTGGCCATAACGTTCTGAAGTGCCAAAGTATGCAGGCAAAAGGTCCTGTAGCAGGCCCGACACGTCAAACATGAGCCTCGGTGCCGTGAATTAACAGGGGAATTTGCATCATGAAGAAGCCTGTTCTGTTCCTCCACATTATTTTCAAATGACAGTTCAGCATTTGGGATCACTCCTTTCCCTTGACTATTTATCCATGCCCTCAGGAAACAAAGATAATGCCTCCCGGTAAAAAGCCTTAATTGCAGCATGAACTGAACTGCTGATTTTTAAACATGCTTTAAGCAAGGCAGCCTGATTCTGGCTTTTAACTGCTGAACAAAGAGACCGCCTCATGTAGTTAACAATCAATCTGGACAAGACACAGAGAGCAAACACATCTCTCAGCATGCCACAAGCTCTATATGGGAATGATCAAAGACGAGCAACATGCAACAGAAATGGTACAATAGCTGACTTTCTTCCTCTGCTTTGTATGTTCTGACAAGAAGTTTTGTGATAGTCAGCGACTAGATTTAGAAGCCCTTAAGAAAATCTGTATGTGCGCACATCAAGAAGAATACAAACACCAAAAGAGCTAATTTGAACTCACAGACAGAACCTGTTATCATCTTGTAAAACGTTCAGAGAGCTTTTCATTGAAAATGCCACCTTTCCACTGTGTCAACAGAGAAGTTATTTTCAGCTATCGAAAAGGCTTTTCCCTGAAATGCTGAAACATTTCCAGTCTCATCAGAAAAGCGAGGTAATGAAGAGAAGTGCATTTAAAGACTAAATCTAAAGAGAGCTCTTATACCAATACACCCAAATGTCAGGAGCAGGGCTTGACTTGCAAATAAGGTTCTGGTAACAGAACTGTTTCTTTCCACTGGAACAGTTTTTTATTGCAGAATTGTTCATATCAGAATAGTGTATTTCTACACAGAAATAACCATAAAATAACATTGCAAATCAATAACTACATGCCTATTACACTTTCACAACAATAGATGTGTTTGTGTAAGTAAAAGTACATTTAAAGCAGTACAGCATATTTCTGTAGGTAATCCCTGGATACTAACCACGGAGCACATTAGGCAGATTCTGCAAGACATTCCAAGGAAGATATTCGTCAGGGTATGCCAGAGACCTGCTTGACCAATCATGTTTAAAATTCACGATGGGACTAGGCCCAAGGGCAAGGACAACAAATATCAACTCCTTCATTCAACGACTTGGCTATAATATGGAGTATGAGCAACAACAAAGAGGATCCAAGAGCAAATCATTTGCATTCAGTAAAACAGCGGCACCAGAGAGTTTGGCAAATAAAGCAGGAGTTTTGGAACGTACTTGTTCAATTGCTCAGCTGGCAATTTATGTGCTGGCAGACTAAGCAGCCTGGTCCAAAACTTGTGTGACTATACCAGTAACTTGAGTAATTTTACTAGGAAGTCCAGTTCCAAGTCAGTGCAGAGTTAAACTAATCTGTTTCAGACAAATGAAACTTCACTGGAGTAAGAGTCAGTGCATTGTTACTACCGGTCTATAAAAATTAATTTAAGTCCAGTCGTGCCAGGATTAAGTCCATGCCTGAAAATAGTACAACCACAGTCAGCTAAATCAGACCCCTTTTGCAATTCAAGCTGGGGAAAAAAAGCATTTTTCTTTTAATTATTTTGATATAATTGTATAAATACAAAGAAATAGCTGAAGTTGACAACACTGCACATAAGACAGCAATGCCTGACATTCATTCAGAGCTATGCCTGAAGAAAATAATGTCTGTAAAAATGTTCAGATGCTACCAGTAAATCTGCATTAATTCAAATGATTCTTTGATGAAAAAACATAATGCTAAATAATCATGGGAAGAGTTGGCAGCGCTGTGGTACAATCACACCACATGGTCTCATAAAGCTCGTTTGTTCATCTTGTTATTATAGACTCCCATTGCAAATAAACTGATGAATAGATGCTTTCCCACTCCCATTAGAAGCAGAAAGAAAGACAGTTCCTAAAAAGCAGGAAAGAACCAGATGAGCAGAACAGCAACGTTGCAACAAAAGATGCCCTGCTCTTTTGCAGAAGAGCCTCTCCTCCCCCTCTCCTCTGCCCTGGTGAGGCCTCCTCAGGAGCGCTCTGCCCAGTCCTGGGCTCCCCAGTTCAAGAAGGACAAGCAGCTACTGGAGAGGGTCCAGCAGAGGGCTATGGAGATGAGGAGGGAACCGGAGCATCTCTCTTATGAGGAAAGGCTGAGGGAGCTGGGCCAGTGCAGCCTGAAGAAGAGATGACTTTACAGAAGAGAGAGGATCTTTATCAATACAAATACCTTAAGGGCAGGTGTCCAAAGGATGCAGCCAGACTCGTTACAGTGGTGCCCAGCAACAAGACAAGGGACAACTGGCACAAACACAAAATTCTATCTAAATAAGAGAAAAAGCTTTTTTCCTTTGAGGATGACACAGCACTGGAACAGGCTGCCCAGGAAAGTCATCAACTCTCCTTCTCTTGAGATACTCCAAATCCACCAGGACGTGATCATGTGCAACCTGCTCCTGGTGAACCTGCTTTAGCAGGGAATTAGACTAGATCCCCGGAGGTCCCTTCCAACCCCAACCATCCCTTGATTCTGTGATTCATGACCAATTTGCTCTTTTCTCCTGATAAAAACTGCAGTATGGGATTACAGAAATGCTCACAAATTAAGCCACCGATAAAAGCAGATGAAAGCACAATGGCCTAAGTAGAAACCATTGCCCCTTTACTCAGGGTATGCATTTCAGGTGTCATCACTTTTAGGTTATTACCACATGATGGCCTACATTATATAAAAGACACAAAAACATGCTACCTAAATATTTTGAGTCCTTAAATGATGCTTTTCATCATGACTAACATGCTTTCAGCAGCAAGCAGACAAAAAGTTTTCTCGAGCTCCACCAGCAAGAACCTCCAAAGTTTTCCCGGCGTAACAGTAAGATAACGACAATGCCCTACCATGAATGACAGATAATTCCTATAGTAATGTGTGTGTGTGTGGACATGTACATTTGTACACGTGACAGATATAGACAAGAATGACAAGGGGGTATAAGAAAAACCGAATACATTCAGATAAACAAGTATTTTTCATAAAACAGATTTACCTGAGACTCCAACTCCTCCAATTTACGCTTCCTGGCATGAAGAGCTTTACTTGGAAAAGCCCAGAAATAATTGGAAGTTCCAATTCTATCAGTGTCCACCATGCCATCATCGACAAGGCTTTGCAGAATCTCTTTCACTGACATCGAGGCTAATAAAAGCACAAATATAAAATTAGAACCACATAGCACCCAAACTATAGAGAATGATGAATACCACAAGCCACCATCTACAATCATCTGCATTTTCCTCTAATGTCAGCTAGCTGGAAGATTTCACAAGGACACCATGCCCAAAGCTTCACTTGAAGGGATGAATCTCTCTGAAACCAGCAGTTTGCTCCTAAACGCTGCTATTCTGCACATCTGCTACTAGATGTTTGCCAAACACTGCTCATGAGTATTGCACAAAATACATGCATATTACACTACAACACCATAACAAACCCATGAGAGGTACCTGAGAAGTTGTCTTGCAATCTTAATTCTAACATGGATTAACTTGTTTAAGTTTCTTGATTGGGAGTGTAATTATACTTCACCTTGTAATGCTTAACAAAGTATTTCATAGCAGCAGAGGCACTAAAGCCATCTGTCTACAGACTTGGGAAGGACAGATTCTGATTTTGATTATATTCAAGAACAAACATCATTTATACTCACAAGGACCAACATTTCTGAACATAACTGATCATTTCCTAGCAAACCTGTGGTATAATTCACCATTTAAAAAAAAATGATACCTGTTCAACAAAGCCAAGTAGTTATGTTATCCTCAGGTGTTGCAGATATAGACTTTTGAGCTCATTTATGGGTTTTGGAATCTGATGTTCAATTTCAAGACTACAGGGATCCTCCCATATCTTTTGGAAGCTATAGGCTGGATGCCAGGACGGGGGCATTTCCACAGGTTAGTAATTTTTTATCTCCAGAGTAACTGGGGCTTGGTTTGTATGGCTAAATGCCTTCATTCGCAGAGACAGGATGAATTTGGACTATTCAAAGGTGTTAATGGTTTCAGAAACTCTAAACACAAATTTACTGCAAATTACAATTAAACATACGCATTGACAAACCAATCAAGACGGCACCACATCTCTTCAGAAGCCCATGAAGGCCTCTGTCAGCTGCTGACAGAGAAACTCTGAGAAACAACTGAGAAACTCTGCTTTGTGATATTCACATCTGCAGTTCTCTCAGCAAGTTCATTTAACTCTTGCAGTGCCACCAAGATATGCTAGTCAACGACAGTGGCAACTACACAAACATTATGCCCTGCCTCCCTTTTGTCAACGAGCATAGAAGGAAAACGAGTAAGGAACATACAAAACAATCCAAGAGCACACATAAATCCTCTTGGACCTAATCCTAAACCAATGGATCTCATCAGGAAGGCTTTTATTGAAAAGACAAAACCCTTCCATTTCTAGCTGTCCAGCCATTTTTGGAGGGGAAAAGCTCAAGAGCACCCTGCCCATGAATATCTGGACTAGCATTTTAAACATTTGTGACTTTACGGGCAGGTATTTAATACCTGAGTGCACATGATGACTTCATACACTGAAAGTCACTGCAAGTCAGGCAGCTCAGAGCCTAAGAAAGCCCCCATCCCACGTCACTTTTAACACCACAGCCCTGCCATTGACCAGTATCCCCTTCTAGCTGTATTTTCTGTTATTAAAATCACAAACCTAAACTTATAGACAGGAAAATTTACACTGTAGGACCTGTCCCAAAAATGATGACTTGCTCAAGAGAAATAACTTCTGTAAACACTTACTAATCCCTTTTTCTTTTGGAGCAATCTTCTCTAGATCCTTCAACTGGAAGACATCCTTCTGTGCAAAACAAGAAAGACACTTTAGCTCCAAATGACAGCATCATCTAAGCCCGAGTGTTTTTTACACTAAGTCAATGCCAACAACAGCAAGTAGGAAATGCACTGCGTGTTTTTGTTTTGCTAGGGAAACAGCCTGCATAGCCCTCAATAGAATTGGAACATTCTGAGGATTAAATTATAAGAAAAATACTATTATTGTAACAAGCCCTGTTCTTTCCTTTGATGCTCTGAAGTCATCACATTTCATCTCAAGTTAGATTACAAAGCCCTTAAAGCCCAGGTTAGACTGTCAGCACAGATGCACCGCGTTGCTCAAGTACTCAAGTGTCACGGTATTTTTTCTAAAAGGTACAACGTGGTGGATTACATATGCCACCAATACAACTGTAGCTCAGCTTTCGGATCTCCAGGTTTCTTCTCCCCCGTGACCCCTTCCAGCTCTGCTCTCAGTTTTTCTAAAGCTCAGATTTCTTCTTCCTCCCATAAAATGCAGTGAGATACTTCCTAATTTCCTGCTGTCCCTTCTTATGGTTATAGACTTAAAATGAGAAGATGTGCATAGGTAGCACATGAAGAATTTAACACCACCTGTGCATCTTCATTCCTTGGTTCCACCTGGGGATGAGCCACCTCATCAGAGGTTAAATGAATGAAGTTTTGCCCCTGTAATTTCACAGGGCATAAGTGAAATGCATGCCAGGATACACAGTTCAGCTGCATCTACAGTTAAGCTCCTTTTAGGACCTGTTTTCCCACCAATGTAAACACAGGACAATTACAAGTTACTTACTGTTTCAAAAAAGATCTCCATCATGCGAGCTCTCTTCTCCTCAAAGCTCAGACCTTTTTTCTTGGACTAGAACAGGGGGAAAAAAGAAACAAACAAACCAAGACATTCGGCCATCTGAATAATTAGCATCTGCTCAGAATTCAAATCTATTTACCTGTAAGTTGTATTTGCCATCCTTTAAAATACCTTACCACTAAGCCCAGCCTTTCAGATAAACTCCTTCTTTGCAAATAATCACTACACCAAGCTCATCTATTCAATGGAGGGACTTACCTTAAGGTGGGAGCCAGCCTTTCATATAACCCAACCTGGTTCCAGCCTCAATGTTTCTAGACACATACCAATCCCAAAATATGTATTTATATCAAACTCACACAAATGTTTAACAACTCTTAAAAAGATAAGGAGTATCTTCTGTTTATTTTTTTTTAAGAATTGCTTTCTATCTTGTGATATACAGACAATAGTGTGAGTTGTAGGCCATGCAGGTTTTCTTAAGGAGATAAAGAGCATTTTGAGGTATGTCTTTCTTCAAAGGTCCCTAACTAACTTTATAATTTCAAGGTCACATTTTAAAAACCATGCTGCTTTTATTTCTTTTCTCCCTGGTTGTGTGACCAAGCATTAAATAACTTGGGCTGAACTACAAGCAAAAGGCAGAAATGGCTATTCACAAACTGCTACCAGCAATACAAAACTGAGAAATAGTCTCCTCTGATCACTTTCAGAGATGCTATTTTGATATGCCTCTTATGAAATTAGGATATAAAATATTTCACGGAGAACTGGAGTTTTATTAATACCATTTAGCATAGCCCAACAACTCAAAAGCAGCAGACACAACAGGAATCTGGAAAGTTTCCCCTTGCCCCACTCCCTGCCTCACACACTGTGTGCAGCTACAAAAAAGGGAAAAGTGGATAGAAAGGGCAAAATAGGATGTTGGCAGAAAAAGGTCTCATTAAAAAAAAAAGGGGGGGGGGGACATATTGTTGCCCATAAGCCAATGGAAGTGGGCAGTCTAATAACAAGATGCTTTGAGAAAGACATGGTTACATTTCCAAGTTTTCAACAGGAAGGAGTCAAGACAATTTTTACTTTTTAACACCTGCTTCCTTCTTAAAGAATACAATCAGACAGCACACAGCACTTAAAACATACATCATATGCAAAGTGACCTGATTGATTTAATTTTAAAAAACAAATGTAAAAGCTAGCTTATGCAGCTACAATAACACAGACACGGGAATAGAAGCAATTCAATATTATATTTCACAGAAAGCACCGCTACTATTTTTTTAGGCCCCCTCTCTCCTCTTTTAGCCAGCGATACCCCAGGTCAGCACCGCTGGCACTGCTGTCTCCTGCGATGTCAGTACCTTGCAGGATTAGAACCTGGAGCTGCCACGTACGCACAGGTAAGGGCATGAACAGAAAGCAGACGGATTTAACTTCCACCTCTCTGCCTTCCCCAAGAGCCCTGACACCGCCAGCAGCAACGGGAACAAAACCCGTGGGCACGGGCACGACGTGGAACGGAAGTGGCGTTTCTGGAAGCATGTGCTTGTAGCTACGCCCCTCGGGCGCCAAGTTTCACACCGCCACTTCAACAAACACAGCAAAACAACGAAGCCAAGAGCTCTCTCGATGAAGGTTATTAACTTTCACGTTAACTTCTCCCTCCTACCTCACTGGCAGGCGTCCCCACCACAAATATTAACCACACCAGAAGCATCCATTTCGCTGCCGCTGCCGCTCCCGCTCCCGCAGGCAGACGGAAGAATGCGGTGCTGTGAGCGCACTCGGGCACACCTGCGATTCGCTCTGCCCACTCCCGCCTCCCCACAGCCGCAGCCAGAGGCCCAGCCTGGCCACACCTGGGCCCCCGTGTCTCGGGGGGAAGCAGCGGGCACCGTGCCCACCTCGAGCCACAACCACGGAGCTATGGCTACTCCTCCAGGTGCCGGCCCATTTACATCGCTCCTCAACAAACGAAAGGCACGGCCCACGCCGTAGTGACTCTGCGTCCCCAGAACCGGCACCGTGGGGCCTCCCCGGAGCGGGCGTCCCGCTCCCGCCAGAGCCGCCGGGGGGGAGGGA